>CAIGRT010185848.1:0-12247 GCA_903798405.1 Fraxinus platypoda | reverse complement strand
TGAATTTTTCTCAAACCGGTTTAAACGATTTGGTTTGAAAATCTGTCAAAAATCGGTAAAACCGGACCGTTTACACCGCTTGGCTCTTCTTTACAAGTTGATATATTCCAAAATTTAGAATAATTTTGGGAAGCACAATTGTTGTAATTCTTTCTCCATTATAGTTGAATAAAATCTTCAATTCCCCTGTCAAATTAAATTCTTGTCTTTGTGTTTATCTTGTTATTATGATCAATATTTCATATCTTGTCGCATAACCTTGTTCCACCCCAACAAGTGGTATCAGAGCTTTGATTTGTTCTTGTTCTTGATGGCAACCATCGGTATGAAATTTCGCTTTTAGATCGCAACATTGGATTCTCGTTGTGGTAGATGAAGATGCGAGCTATACTCGCGTATATGGATTTGCATGATGCCTTGTTAGGATTTGATAAGATGTTCTCAGATTGTTCGACGGAGGAGAAACAACGTAAGGAACGGAAGACACTTTTACAAATTAATTTTCATCTTTCGAATAATATTTCGATAAACGACAGCTATGTTGTAGTTGAAGTTGGAGTTATTGTGCACGACTAAGAGTCTAACCAACTAATTGCACTTGAAGCGACATTTGTATTTTTATTGCATGACAGAAGGCGGATCGTTGGAAGATCATTTAGCTGTTTTTAAGGAGATTGTATCTGATTTAGATACTTTAGGGGTAAAGTATGATGAAGAAGATTTAGCCTTAATTCTTTTGTATTTGTTGTCTGCTTCGTTTAGAGAGACGATTTTATATAATCTTGATGCTCTAACCGTCGAAGATACGTATGATGCTTTGTTTTTAAATGAAAAGATGAAGCATCTGGCTGGATATGAGGTTAGAGACGTAAAAGGCCTTTTTGTTTATGGTGGTCATGGAAAAGGCAGGTCGAAATTTAATTTCAGTAATCGAGTTTGTTTTTATTGTAAAAAGAAATAGCTTATCAAAAGGGATTGCAACAAGTTGCAGAACAAATGAAATTTGGCTGCAATCAGAAGGGAAAGCAATCAGAAACTGTAAGTAAAGTTGATGTCGCAGAGAACTACATGAGTGATGGAGATCTGTTGGCTATTTCTGAAGGCGAGTCCAAACATGATGAAGATTGGATTTTGGATACAACTTATGCATTTCATATGTGTTCCAATCAAGATTTGTTTTCAACATATGAAATTTTCATAGTTTTGATAGGTACCCTGGTCATGGGAAACAATGCACCTTGTCGGGTAGCTAGTATTGATCGAGTCAGACTTAAGCTCGTGGATGAAACGGTTAGAACACTTGATCGAGTTCAACATGTTCCAGAATTGAAGAAAAATCTCATCTCATTGAGTTTTATTGATTCATAAAGGTACAAGTTCTTTGGTAGAGGTCGAGCTTTGAGGGTTTGCAAAGGTGTCCGTGTTGTATTGGAGGGACGAAAAAAGTCCCAGTTACACGTCTTGCAAGGTTATGCAGAATCCATAAAGAACATTCAACAAAAAATTAGTGTCATGGTGGATATTCAGTTTGGTACAGTACCGTTAGAATTTTGTTTGGGGTCTATGTTAAAGAATAAAGCTCAGTCGAGTTTGGAGGATATGAGTAATGCTGATTTGCCACCACCTACGGTGCTTTGTATTCAATTGCTATGGGCAGACCTAGTGAAGATGGATACGTGAATGATGATTTCGTTGCGCATTCTTTAAGCGTATTTGAAGATGTTGAGTCTAGCGATGGGCCTTTTGCAAAAGCATTTTGTATAAATTCTATTTCTGGGTGTATTTCGACCTTATTTGATAAATTTTAAAACATTTGTGATTTTTGGTTGAACTTGAGCAGTGCTTGGATTCATTTGTCCTAATTGGATATCGTAGAAAATGTGGAGAATTTTTGGTTCGTTGGAGAAATTAATTTGATTCTTGTTGAAGAGTTCCATTCATTCTATGTGATCAGATTTTTTTCTCAAAGATGGAGATTGTTGGGTTTGTAACCCAAATTCGTTTGATTTTTTTTTGGAAAATATCATTTCTTTTATTTCACGTTTTTTATACTATTTCCATCTCTAAGGAATATTATTAGGATTTTGATATGTCCCATATTTATAGTTGACTCTTCTTTACAAATTGATTTATTACAGAAGTTAGAATAATTGTGAGAAATACAATTATTGTAATTCTTTCTTCATTAATGTTGAATAAAATCTTCAATTTCTCTGTCAAATTAAATTCTTATCTTTGTGTTCATCTTGCTGTTGTGATCAATACTTCATATCGTGTAATACGACCTCGTTCCGCCCCCAACATATTGCCCCCGCAGAGACGGATGGAGAGGGCTGCCCCAACACAGATGAAATGGCTTGGGATATTCAGATTGAATTGGGTAATGGTTGATGGGCCCTTAGTTCGAATTAGGCCAACAGAAAATTGGGCTTTTTTTCTCCCCGTCTTCAACTCTTTGGGCCATTTTATGATTTGACCCAGCCTATATTTTCATTGTTGGGTTACTATATATAATTTCATTTTTAAGAAATTAGTTTTAAACGTTCAAAACTCAGATTGTAATTAAAATTTATTAATTAAAGAAAATTTTGAAGTAATATTTTCTCGTTCACGTTAATTCCACTTCATCGTACATAAATTTTTGGTTCTCCTGTTAAAGAAAAGTTTGAATATTCAAGCTTCAGAGTCTGCCGGCCTTTCAAGAATAATATAGGAAGTTGATATTTAACATTTGGATGTTGTGAGTAGATTAAATTTGTTTATAAGTTGGTATTTGTAAAATATGTTTGAATAAATTATATTTTATTTATAAACAAAAAACTTATTAAATATAGTAAAATAAGAAATATTGTCATAAGTCACTTATTTGATTAACAAAGAATCTATTTACCTTGAAACAAACTTATTTATTTATTAAAAAAAATTTAAGCTTACCCAAACAATGGAGAGGAAATGGCAGCACGTTTTCATTAGTAAAGAACCCAATAAAATTACTAAAATAAATATTTATTATAATTATGTCAACTTTTACTTTTATTATTATTTTAAAATAAAGAATAATAATAATATCTATTAAATCTCAAAAATTATAAAATTACAAATAAAAAGCATAGTCAATATAGTATAAACAACTAATTTTATTAACTACGGTTAAAATTGGGAAGGAAGTTGTTTAGGCCTTTTAGTTAACAAAATCAAGTAGAAAATCCAAAATAAGAAAATTGTATAATTTTTGTTTTTGAAATATACCTACAAAATAGAAAAATATTCTATAATATTTACACAAATTCAGTTAAGTTGAACGTGTTTTCAGAGGAAAAAAGTAACGCAAAAGATAAAAAGTCGCATATAACAAAGTTAATTTGATTTTTTAACTCGTAAAAAAAGACATTTTGTACAAAAGATTAAAAATTTATACTTTTCAATTTAATCTAAAAGATAAGTCCCATTTTACAAAACAAAATGATCTTTTTTGGACCCATCACCTATTGATAAAATAGTACAAAGTCTCCTTTAGATACATCATGCATAGACAGTGCATCAATATGCATTAATAATTGCCATTAATATCTTGATGTTATATTGCCAAAATTATCTTCCCATGTGACCTATTTAATAATTGCCATTTTAATCTAATTAATGCTCAAGGCAGTGTAGCCTTTTCTTAGCATTCTTCTCTGAATGGACCCTTTTCAATTTGACGTAAAATTCGTGATGTCTTACTCTTTTTAAGTCTAATCTTTGTTTCGAACGAGAGTTGTCACGAACATGTTGGGTCCGATCTGATAGAATCAGGCTGAATCAAGTATCAATGAGAAGTTCTTGCTTAAAATCAAATGAGTTTTTAAATGTAATGGGAATTGGATTGGACTAGAATTATTTCAACGTAATCTTGCTCTTTCCAGACTTCGGATACATTATAAAGTGTTAATTGATTATGTATCTAAATAAGGGCTTCTTCGAGGCCCATTTTTTTTAAACAAAAAATGCATTTTGCAATAGTGTTATGAGGAAGAATGCGTTGTTAAAAAATAAGGAAATATTTTGGGTTTACGTATAATATTATTTTATTGAAAAATATATGGTTACAGTGGAGTCAAATCATTGTTCGAAAAATGCATTTTGATAAAAAAATGGGGCTCAAACAAAGGCTAAGACTTGAAACCAGTTTAATTTTATCTGACAAGCACATTATATATTTCAATTATGATGGTTCGAAAAGATTTAGCTACTGTAAGAGTTAAAGTTGTATACACCTTTTTATCGAGAACGTTGAATGAAGATTTAATTGCCTATTGAATAGATTAGGAACAATTTCATACATATAACAAAAATTGACTATGGATTGTTTTTTTCTTAATAAAGTCTCAACCAATTATTTAACATAGGAAAAGAGACAGACAGACAGACATTGTAATTAATTCTCTCTACTCATAGTGCCTGGCAAAATTGCTTAAAACATAATCAATTTTAAGCTAAAACACAAAATTTTAAAAATAAACTTGGAATAAAGTGATAAATATTGTCTAATAAGCTGTTTGGCTCATATTTATATATTACTTATAAAAACTTAAATAACTTTTTATACACCTTTCAAGGGATCGCCACTTAGCCATTGTTTGTTTTTCATTCTTTTAAATTTTTTTTTTCTGCATACTTATTTTCAACCACACATTCATACAATAAAATATTCTACATGTAAACTCAAAATTTTTCCCTATTTAGTAGTACATTCTTCAAAAATTTACTTTTCAAAATAATTTTTTTTAAAAAAAAATTGCCACCAAACAGGGGCTTATTCATTGTTCATTTCTATATATCTAAAATTTAAAACGTCTACGAAGTCTTCTCAAATATGTTTGGTGCGTTTAATTGCATTTATTTTTCATGAAAAATGTTAATTTTTTATCCAAATTTTTATTTTGAAGTGTTTTATTGCTATTTTTTCTATGAAAAATATTTTACAACTTTTGAAAATATGTTTAATTTTCCTTATATTTAAGGAAAACAATTTTTTGGAAGAGTAAATTTTTGTTTTTCTCAAAATAAAAAAAAATATTTTTCAAATATATTTTTTTGTGCCAATCAAATACACTCATTTAATTTAAGCCAGCTTATCTAATTTTACGGTTAAGTCAAAATTTGAAACAAAATCGCATAGAAGTAAACCCCAAAGCGGAATTCTCTAATGAAATTGTGCCACGCACGGGTTAAATACAGCAGTCTGAAATTCAGAGCACATGGGATGATAACCTCAATGATTTTTTTCAGCTGATTTATTACATCATTTATTACAAACAAGACATTTTATAAATTTGCAAAAATTAATTTTTTGGGCTGATCTAATTTGTTAGATTTAGAAATCAGACACAAAACCCTAGAAATCAATCGCCACTGCCCTATCCCAGCACTCAATTTTTAGGCATTTTTATGAATTTTATTTTGTTTAATGTTGATTTTGAGGCCCATTTTCGCGTTAATACCAAACATTCTTATACGTGATTGATTGATTGAAAATCAATATTGAGTTTTAATTGGATACAAATGTTCTTTGTTCGACTTTGGTTAAATATAGTTCCGATTCAATGATAGTTGTCAACTGTCTATAAAGAGGGAATTCTTTATTAGATTTCCTTTTGAAGGGTCAATTTTGGGTTCACATTACTCAAGTCTTTGCTGGAGAGTCTATTACTATACTGAATTATTGCCATTGGATAATATAGTTGATTCTGATTTTTGGCTAGTTTTTAAAGCTCAAAGTCATTAAGATTGTTACTTTGGGATAATTTTTCTGTGATTTGAGCCTGAAATTGAGGGTGAAAAGGGATTGGGTTTTATAAATCAAGAACTAGATTACAGTTTTCTTGAATTTAGTTTTTGTTTTAACAGTTGATTTTGTGCGGATGAGAGGAGGGGGGAGATGAGTGGTGAAATATGGGACTTGAGGGGACAACAATGACTACAGGGTCATTGGGTCTTCGATCTTCGGGAAGTTATGGATCATTGCAACAACAGCAATTTCAGAGTAGTTTATTATCATCTCCGATCCAAACTACGCCTCCACCTCTGGTGCCAAGAAAGCCTGCCAAGATGCTTAAGGAAAAGGACAGATTTTTTCATTGGATCTGCAGATTCGCTCCCCGGAAGAAGGTTGGAATGCTGCTCTTGTGTCTTGTTTCCGCTGCTGTTTTCATCTGGGTTTTATATGTTGGAAAAGGTTTGGCTTCCTGTTTTTCAACTCTTGTTTTCAAAATTCTTTCTGCATTCTTGATTTTGGCTCTAGTTTATACCTATACCTATTTTTGTAAGAAAGAGCATAATGCATCTAGTTCCACACCATATTCTACATTCTTGAATTAATTTAAAAATGTGATTGTTCGTCGGTTTTCTTTATCTGAGTTTTCAATGACTGGCACAGAGTGCTCAGAATGTGGTATTGTCATTTAATCAGCTGCGTGTGGGTTGAACTTGATTTTGGGATCAAGATGTTGATCAGTTAATCAATGAAAGTCTCTGTTCATTCTGTGTGTTTCTGCTTGTTTGCAGGTGAAGATTCACAAGAACCTATTATGTCAAATATGAGTATTAAATCCCCATTAATATCTGGGGAGATAGATAGTTTTACTGCCGCTTTTACTTCTGACGTGAACAGTGTTGTGGGAAATACAAATGTAGACCCTCCACCTCCACCTCCACCTCCACCTCCTCCAAATCCGATGCTGCCTGTATATTTTACAGGATATACTCTTCCTCCTGGGAATCCTTGTGAGGGTTTTACATTGCCTCCGCCACCAGCGGATAGAAAGAGGACTGGACCACGTCGTAAGTTTACATTATCTCACTTTCTGAAATTTGATGGTATTTGGTGTGTGGAAACATCAAGATAACTTAAATTTGTCTATACGAACCAAGATATGATTACTTTGATCTTAACCCGTTATTTTAATAAGTAATGCTTTTTATCTAGAGTCTAGATGATCATTGGTGTATGTGGCGCTGGGTCACTGCAACATTGTCCCATGTTTGTAAATGCATTCCAACATATTCGTACTTCATTGGACAACGTGATCCTACTTAATGCCTCATAGACGATGATCATCTAGATTGCATTAATAACATTATTCTTTTTGAATGCTGAGCTGTTCATTTAGCTCTATTTTCTTGTTGTTTGCTCTGCCAGCATGTCCAGTATGTTACCTTCCTTTGGAACAAGCTATTTCCCTAATGCCAACTGCACCATCCGTTTCTCCCGTGCTTAAGAATTTGACATATATTCACGAAGAAAATTTAAATAAAACCGAGTTTGGAGGCTCTGAATTCGGTGGATATCCTTCACTGAGACAGAGGAGTGATTCATATGTTATAAGAGAGTCCATGGGCGTGCATTGTGGGTAGGTTATTTTACTGGAACTATTTTTTCTGAATATTTAACCTCATTTTGCTCTTTATATGCACTTTTTTCTTATGTGTAATTCACCATTCTCTATAGGTTTGTCAGAGGTGCCAAACCTGGCCTCCAGACAGGTTTTGACATTAATGATTCTGACCTTCTTGAGATGGAAAGTTGTCGAGGGGTAGTAGTCGCATCCGCAATTTTTGGTACTGATCCAACATAATGTTTTATTTCTATGTTAAATTTTTTGTTAATTAATACAGGATGTTTGGTTTATCAGGAGCATTTGATTTAATACGGCAACCAAAGAACATTAGCGAGTATGCCAAAAAAAATGTCTGCTTCCATATGTTTGTGGATGAAGAAACGGAAACATTTTTGATCAATTCTAATGAGCTGGATAGTAGCAAGAAAATTGGACTATGGAGAATAGTAGTTGTTCACAACCTACCTTACTCTGATCCAAGGCGGAATGGAAAGGTAAATGTCTCAAAGTTTAGCTTGTATATTCTTTGAGTTTAGACCCGTGTTTGGTGTATTGACATTCAATCTTAAGTTATAATGATCATTTTCCTTGGGAGAAGGAGTTATCAGAAACAAATATTGTTAACCATATTCATCCTTGTATAGTTGTATGTAAGAGAAAGCTGTCAGCACATTGGTTAGGATTGAGTTGAAATAAAAAAATTTAAGAATTACTTGCAAGGTTCAATAAAAAAAAAAAAATCCAATTTATACAAAGAAAGAAAATCTGATTAGAAGTCCTTTATGAAATTTAGATCTGCACATCATTTTGTCATTCCAATATTCACATGTGAAGGAGATGAACTATAATGATGAATGCCCTCTGATCTCAGCGGTTAGTAATTTCTGTTGTAAGCACGCAGTTTTTTATTAACATTTAACCCCTATTTGGTAGGGATTAAAATTTAGATTTTAATCTAAGTCAAAGTTAACAATTAATTTTAACAACATATTTCATCAAAATCTTATAAAAATCTTATTTTAATCCCCCAACAGACAGGGGCTCAGTTTATCGTGGGAGAAGAGAAATTTGGTATAGAAGTGGTTGGCCATTGAGACTAGAGATTTTAAAATGATTATCGTTTTCTTTTTCAAAATTTAATAGCCTTGAACTGCATTTATGCTATTCTGCCACTAACAATTTTGTTAAGTGTGATTCATCTTGTTTCAGAATCGTGTCGTTGGTTTTCTCTCTAAAGGAGTTAGTGCTCATCTTTGCATATGCACAGCCACCTCGTAAATGGACTTCTCTTGGATATATCTGTTCTAGAACGCTTCATGAGTTCTAATTTGCAGTGAAATCATTCAAATTTCACAGTATTAAGTATAATTAGCCATTGCCACTCTTGTCAGCTCTGGATTCTGTTCAGTTATAAATCATTTTACGTTAATTGGATATTGAGATTTGTTTCTCCTTTTCTGCATGATAATGTATCCATTACTTTCTTAAGCTTTTGTTGCTGTCATGCCTAATTTGTCTACTCTCCATTTTAACTTTTTACTACTAGGCAGTTGTTTAAGGATGTCCAAACTTTTCTTTATTGCTTTCAGAATTTCATGCAGAATGTGTGGCATAGTCTATGTCAGATAATGACAGAGTCGAATAGGGTTCTCCACCACTGCTTTTTTGATATGGTTGGTCTTGAACTTATTGTTATTACTCATGCCACATCTAGTGGCATCACAATTTTAATCTACACATTATCATAATGATGATACTATTTACCTAATGAATTATTGATGGCAATCCTTTCTTCAACTTGTGCTTTATTTCTTTTAGTTTGTGTCCATTCTGCCTGTTCGGCTAATGAGCAGCCATTTACGCGTGATGCATTTACAGATTGTTTTAACCGAGTATGCTCTTGCATGTCAGGTTCCCAAACTTCTACTTCATAGGCTTTTCCCTAATGCTCGATACTCGCTGTGGGTTGATGCAAAACTTGAGCTGGTTGTGGATCCATATCAGATTCTCGAAAGGTACATCTAATTTACCGTAAATAACCATATTTGTGGTTTCTGTTGTTACAAAACATACTTCTATTAGTCATGTTATGGTCAAGATTTCAACGAGTGTAGCAGAAAAAGCCTATCCTAGTGATACTAAATAATATTTTTGCTTGGTAGATGCTATTAGTGGCCTGACTTTTCGAGGTGTAAAATATTTGTAGATTAGCCTTATCCGAGGTGAACACAGTTTATATGTTCTTTGATGCAAGGTCTTATTTGTAATAACCTAGTCTCTGTGCCCAAGCTTTTAACTCATTACGTAATGTCTGCTTTTGGAGGACATTTGTCTTCTTACCCCTCACGGACTTGGGCTCACATGCTGGGTGGTTACATTGTTTGCGTATGAATTTTGGCAATGTTAGTTAGACTAGCTGAGGTCTTTGACATATATGAAGATACACTACTTTGTCAGTTGAGGGCTTTTCTGAGGGTAGTAATGATAGTCAAACATGATGCTTTTTGCTAGCTGAAGGTGCTTGGGTCAAGGTAAAGTGTAACATATAATAGTTGTGTCAACTGCCAAGGCTTCATTGTGGATGTGAATCTCTAGGTCCTAGTTGTTTTAGGTTTTTCTTTCCAGCATTTTGTACGTTAAATTTAGTTGCTTTTGATCTCCTAGCAGATTTAGCAATGAATAGAGTAGAATTGCAAAGAAGGATCATGCAGCCGGCTGCAATTTTATTGTAAATAAGGCTAAGTTTGTTGTTGTGCACATCAATAAGATGGAGAAAACTATTCCATGGGGTATCTCTTCCTAGTGAAGTTCTAGAATCCACATTCCTTGATGTGGTGTGAGATTTAAAAGGAAGAGGATTTAGTGGACTTAATTCCTATTCGTTTAACTACATGTATCGTAATTAAAATATATCCATAAATATATATATCATTATTTAATACTAGCACTATTACAATTATGGTCATAAAAGAATATGTAATCCCATTATGCTCCATTGATAGTGTAATCACTTTCAAACAGGAAGTTTTTTTTTTTGGTTCCTTTTCCCCCGTGTCCATTATAGAGATGTTTGGACTGACGTTTCTTTTACTAATATTCCAGGTTCTTGTGGAGGAAAAATGCTAGCTTTGCTATTTCAAGACATTACAAGCGTTTTGATGTGTTTGTAGAAGCAGAAGCTAATAAGGCCGCTGGGAAGTACGAAAATGCTTCCATTGACTTCCAGATTGATTTCTATAAAAAGGAGGGTTTAACCCCATTTTCCGCTGACAAATTTCCTATTACAAGTGGTAGGACAGTCAATTCCCTTTTCCCCCTTGTTTTTCTTTATTTTGGTGACGAGATCTGCCATTCCATGTTGGACTAATATGCGTTGATGATATGGTTTCTAGATGTTCCTGAAGGATGTGTTATAATAAGGGAGCACATTCCAATCTCCAACCTCTTCACCTGTCTTTGGTTTAACGAAGTGGATCGTTTTACTTCCAGAGACCAGATCAGTTTTTCAACTGTTAGGGACAGAATCGCGTCAAAGACCAATTACACTATCAATATGTTCTTGGATTGTGAAAGGCGTAACTTCGTGGTGCAGGTGATCTTATTTTTGTCAAAGAGTTATTATTTCTGAGAAGATAGACTGAAATGTATTTATCTGTTTCTTTTTGTATCTTGATGGCTTTCATATTATACTTCTGAAGAAGTGTTACATCTTGTTTTTCCTTTAGGTCATCTATTACCTTTCAAAAACCCTTTTTGACATCAAACATTCTTTCCCGGTGAATGATCTCCCATTAACTTGTTCAAGCAAAAGAAGCAATAGGATCTGCCTTTACGTAGAAAGAGCGAACTCTGCTGATATTTTGTCCCACAAGTTTCTTTCTTTCCCGTGTTTAGGTGACAGGCTAGCTCCATGTCATTATTGGATCCTTTATCATAATTTGGAGATCTTCTTTTCAAATTGATACATAGACATGAAGGAAATGAATAATCTTGCTGCAGTCGAGATTAACTTGTATTTATTGCTTATATGTTGTCCTTCTAATATAAAAAACAAAATACGCTAATGTATTCAATTGAGTGTTTTTGTGTGAAAGGCCGGGCCCTTCATTTTCTGGACTGGCAGTACTTTGTGAGGAAATAAGGCTCAGTATATTGTTGGTCCAGCTCATAACTTTATCACCTTCTTATTTTTTGCAGGGGTACCATAGGGACTTAATTGAGAACTGGGCTCTCCCTCCTCCAGACGCTATTGATCTTGTTCATCCTCCACCCCCCATTATCGATGAAAAACTAAACACGCCACCTGCGACTTTTACTGGCAATTTTGTAAGTAGTCCAATCAAGAAGGTTCCGACAAAGCGTGGGAGAGATCGGAAATCGAGGCGTCATCGGAAAGTCAATGCCGGCATCAGGGATATCACCACTACTTAAAAATTTTGTTCTAGGCAAATTTTTACTTTCCTTCCCCGGTACAAGATAATTCAGTGCCGGGATAGGAATTTGTGCAAGTTGAGCCTTGTAGTTATGCTTCTACACAGCAGCTTTTATTTATTTTTATTATTTTTTAAAAGATGCAATATTTATTTATCCATTTTTTTTGTACATATTTATAATTTTTCTGATAATTATCACATGGGTTGCTTCGTTATTTACAGGGTGGTGGTCTTTTATTATTTTTGCAATTAATATAAGGGAACAATACATAATTCCTTGTTTTAAAGATCACATTTTATAAATAACAAACTTCAAAAATCTTTTCAAAAATCAGGTGTTAAATCAATTAATTAAATATTTTTAATTATAATATAATACAATTATCCCAATTTATTAAATTTCAAATCCAAATCATTTTCTCTCTTTATCCTCTC
>CAIGRT010185845.1:656-13964 GCA_903798405.1 Fraxinus platypoda | reverse complement strand
GCTTGCACCTAGTATTTATAAATACGTCCATGAGTGCACGCCTTTCGTGTAGGTCAAAAGTTGCTCGGTGCACAATTTCACTTGTGTTTAACATACAATCATCCTCATCAAACGTGTCATGATAATTATAGAATTTGTCATGGTAAAAATGAAAATTCCTGTTACAATCTCTCAAATTTACCCAACCTAAGTTGTACAAGGAAATAGCCAATCCCATCCTAAAACCTATAGACATGACTGTCTCACCAAACCTCTTCACGCTTTGTCCCGATCTAATTAAACAGTCGTGAATTCATCTTTTTGTCTCTATCCCCAAACCCCAACTCTCAATTCAGACAGCAAGTGGCTTATTGTCACCAAATTTTTCATTCTATTATTAAATTCATTTTGTCGTACACTTCACCAAGTTACATACACATGCAGTGCCATTAATTATAAGTCTCTCTAATCACTTGTGCACTTCTTGCAATTGCATTTACAATCCGACACCGACCAGTTCGAGAAACAGCAAAGAAACTACTGCAATTTACTATCTTTGCACATGTTCTTGGTTGATAAATTATTAAATTATCTACAAAATATAGAGTATTTGTGGGTAAAATATCTCCAACTATTGATAAAAATGGAAAAAAAAAACTTAAAATTAATAAACAAAGATTTCGATACTGTACCGCCATTTGAACTGAAGGTACAACCGTCCGGCATCTAGGACGGTGCAAAACTCCTGCCTAAACCGTTGAGATTAGCGAAAAACCCTACGAGATCTCGTCTGTACGGTAAATACGATTTCTTTTTATTCTCTTCCTTAATTGCTCTATTCCGTATATAGTGCGCTTCGTGAGCTGACGGTGATCCCGGCATGCCGCCGCCGTATAGGGCGGCTCCTTTTGCTTTTGATTTTTTCGAATTCTCAATCTTCTCCTGTTTCTCTTCCCGGTGCTTTGGTGTTAAAAAGACGAAAGAGTCCTTGCCGTCGCTATTGCTTCGTCGCATCAAATCGCACAGCTTCCACCTCCTCGAACCGGATCCAGTGGACTTGCTTTTCCGACATCGGCTCGGCGATGGCTCCGCCACCTTTGGCCTCCATACACAGTACGTTCCCGGTGGTACGCTCTCCAATTCATCTACTTCCGATGACGACGATGAAGGAATCTCACGCTCGTTCTCAACACGATCTTCGATAAATAATTTATTTAACGGAATTCTAATATTCTCTACCTGATCAGACGATTCCAAACGCTTTTCATCGCTATTCACCAAAAGATCGCGATTAAATATAGGGAAAATCGGCTTGATTTTGGTGTCTCCGGTTGAAACTTCCTGATTCTCACGTACAAAAGCAAACTCAAAATCCTCATCGTAATCATCCTTGTCGTCTTCATATCCCACGGCATCGTTCGAGTTCTCCTTCGTAACTTTTACAGCAATTTCTGCTAATCCTGAATAGCAATTGAAGCTAGGGCAGATACTAATATCCTCTTGGCCACTGCTCATATTCTTCGTCCAAATCAGTCGCTTCTATTGTCTTATGTTATGTATAGAGAGAGAGAGAGAGAGAGAGAGATGAAACTGGAGGTGAAGGAAGATGCTTATATACGAGGGTTTGGGAAGGGAGTGTGTATCTAAGGAAATACGTTGACGGCGAATTTGACGGTGTTAGTTGGAGGAGCTTTACTTGGTTAACACGGCTAACGAGGTCACTCCACACGTGGGCTTCCAGTTTACTCCACTATAATAATGCCAATTACTTGATTTGTCGCTATTATTGATTAATATCTCATTTGAATTAAATAAATAACAAAATGTTAATCCAAATTTCATCATGAATTGTGCCATTACAGTTGAAGGCCTATGAATGAAAGCCGCCAATTTGGATGCTTCGACGAACAAAAACTGGGCAGATGAGAATCTAACTTGCTAAAATGGTTGACTTTCTAGAAAGGTACACGTGAAAACAGCACACCAAATCAATTTGAATATTGTATACAATTATACAGTCTATAATTTGTAAAAACTAGTGTGAGAACACGTCAATATCAAGAAGGTATACTGCCCATCTTTGCAAATTAGGTAGTGATCCAGTGCGTTAATGAAAAAGAAAAGAAGCACGACATAAAGGATTGAATCTTCTAATCATAGACCACGTGAAAAAAATTGTAACTTCGTTGATTATTGTACATATGTGCAATTGCTTGACGAGTTAAGTTAGGTGTTAAACAAGGCTTACATCTTGCTTGACTGATTCTCTTCCAATTTTGACTTTTATTGGTGTCTGTCTGGTCTGGTCAGGTCAGTTTGAAAGAAAATGTAGGACCAATTTTGCAGGACTCGTTGAATTGATGGACTTCTTGTTATAATGGTGGTTAGTGTTGAAATTATTTGTCTACTCATATTGAAATAGAAGGCCCAGTTAATTCAAGTTCTGGGCCATGGTAGGCTAAACATTCCAAGCCCAACAGCATCTATTTCAGATCGTGGGCTAGAGAGCATGACAGCAATGAAGAGATTGGCCCATTTAGACTTAGACAGGCCAGATAATTGCAGCCCATGGACGTATCGAACCACTTTAACACCTCTAGCTTTGGGTGGTGAAGTCTTTTTCGCTAGGATATCTATAAAAGCATAATCTGTAATTCATAATAATCACTTCTTTGTAATTTAGTGCTTGTTTGGTAGGGATTATAAGCTGTAGGCCTGACAATAGGAAATGACCAAACAAGTCCCAACACATCATACATGGAGACTTGCTAGCTGCCTGTGGATACAAATAACAAACTACTATATGTTGAAGCAATTGGGAGTAAAAAATATTTCCTCCCCAAAGAAAACTGAGGTTAAAATCTTACATATACTTCTATAATACATTAAAACTACACTAGGACTGTGAACTGGCTTGAACTTTGCTACATTTTACTGTTTATGTAGCATTGACTCTCTGTCTATCAATTTATCCTCTACTAGAGCTAATTTTTCCTTGTTTCCAAGAGACAACTCCCCCGAAATTTCTGTTTCTGAGCCTTCAGACCTTAAGTCTTTGAATAATGTCATGGATCATAGGTCGAAACTGAACTTGTAAAGTTCTGTATGAAAGATATGGTAATAGAGAGGAAACGACGACCAGAAGTGTAACCAGCCAGTAAAAAGGACTCGGAGCGCAGGCTTCCACGAGAACTTGGTATGCTGTTGTAGATATTATAGGAGACACAGCACCGTACATCACTAGAAATGCATACCAGAAAGCAATGCTTCCCCAGATGAAGAAGTGCTGGATCCAAGTGAAGTAGTTAATAGATATCGCCATTTGACAGTTCACTGTCCACACGACACAAGTATACATCATAACCCCAAGCACTTCATAATCGACAACATGACCATCTCTCCGGAAAGCCTGATTAACGACGGCATTTGTTGTGAAGAAAAAGATGATCATGGAACTAATAACGCCATTCAACATCCAGCCAAGAATGAGCGGCCAGCTGAAGAGAACGTTCTGCACTCCCTCTTTATATAACACGGGATACTGTGGATCAAATGCCAATCAGAATATCATATCCATCTTAATGTCATAAAACACACACAGGATCGCAAATCGAAAAGTTGGTGAAAATGAACAAATTTCTACACGGTTGAGATTATTGTCGAAGACTCAAAGTTCTGTTGAATATAATGGAGCAGTTGAAATATATGGTTTTACCTTAAGACAAAGTCGTGCAGATATGTCCTGATCAAAAACACCAAGAGCAATCACGGGAAGTGAAGTGAAGAATACGTTGTAGAAAGACATGTACCAATCATTATAAGCAGGTTTGCCAGAGAACGAAGCATAAGCCTCAAACCAAAATAAAGTGAACCCAAATGCAATGTTCTTGTAAAAATAATAGCATATCTGCACTCATACCACAAGAAAGATGTAAGAATTCGGCAACAATAACAAGTTTCAACTTTTTTTTTTGATATTATTTTCTTTGACATAGCAAAAGGCTTTGTTTTATCCACAAGACCTCATTCATTTCAAGGACTCGAAAAATGACATCTCTAAAGTTAATGTTAAATGTCTTTCTTCCCACTTCCACCGAAGAAAGTAGGAAAATAAATTTAGAGTATTATATAGATATAGCAAGCTACAATCTGAAAGAGCTATTTTTGTTCGTCATTAATAAGAAATTTGATAAATTTCACTCTAATTCTTATGAAATGGGAGAAAAATGGAATTAAAATATTTACCATCATAGATATTCGTCTGTAACACCAGTGGCCATGAACCAACAAGAGACGCTCAAGAAACCGGAACTGAGCTATGGAGAAATCACTTGACATCACAGCCTGAATAGAATGTCAATATGATATCAACCAAAATTTTCAAAATAAGCATCCACACAATGAAAGAGGACATTTCACAAACTAGCATTTTAAAAAGTCACATAGCAGGATTTCAGGAGGGTTTTGACTAGGAATCTAGGAAAATAAGAAAGATGAGAGGTGTGCAAGTTCATAATTAAACTCTTCCACCAAATCTGATGTTAGATACTTCTAATTTTTAGTTCACATATAATTATCAACCAAAGCAGCCTGCTTGTGCTGATATACAAAGATATAAAAGTTTTTCAAAGGGAAAAAAAATAGTAAAACAGTTGGAGTGACCATTGATAATATAGCAGGGAAGAATCTTGGAATGGCCGAATTTGGTTGCTTGGATTTATTTTAACCTCCAAGAAGCCAGAAAGGAAAATATTAATGGAAGCAAAAGTGGAGATGACCTGCATGCCTTCAACACCACTGATGCCAACCCCAATATCAGCCTCTTGAAGCATGCCTACATCATTTGCCCCATCACCAATTGCTAACGTTGTCTTGCCTATACCCCTTTTTACCAATCTAGTAACCTGAACATCTTCAACAGCACTATCAGATTATATAGGTGTTGAACAAGTTTAGAGCAAAGAAATTTCGGGAAATATAGAAATGGGCATGATTATAGCACATACAAGAGCTTTCTGTTTAGGTGTGGAGCGACAGCATATAACAGATGAACAATTAATCGCAAGATCCAAAAATGAATCCTCCAAATTCTTGTTGAGAGCAAACGATAATGACTTGCCATCAATTATCAAACCAAAGGAGATGGAACTTCCTTTAGATAAACTGATTTGTGAATTTCCTTCACTTATTTGTTTTGATATACTTGCACTCGAAGCCTGAGATAGTTGACCCCATCAAAGACTATAAAATTGACAATCATGAAACAAGAATTTCAGAATCCTGTACCTTCACAATAGCTTCCTTGTCTCCTTGTTTTTCTAGGACATTTATTTCTGGAGAGTCTAGGGTAACTACAATTTGCTTCATGTCGTCTCTAAGTAAGCTACAAGCATATCTACAGGATACATTGTACTACAGATCACAAATGAACTGTCCCCAATGCAGAAGAAGAAAATGTGACCATAATGAAGCGTGTCAGCCTTACCCAATGTTTATTGCTGTCTCCATCTTGTCACCAGTTATGACCCACATCTTAATTCCAGCCTCTGCAAGCTTGTCAATGCATTCAGGAACCTTCACACCAGAGACAAGAGTAGATCAAGAGTCTTCAGCAATGTACACACATTAACTTGAAATTTACAAAACCTAGAAAATAACAAATGAGATGAAAACAACAAAAAAAAAAAATCAATAGACAAAATAGTAAATGATTAAGCAAGATAGCAAGTTGTGTATTGACCCCTTTCTGTAGTTTATCTTCGACAGCCGTAGCACCTAGGAGAATTAAGTTTCTTTCAATCTTATCAGCAGCTGCATCTACCATTGCATCTCGATCTGCATTTAGAGAAGTCTGGGCCTGCAGAAACTCCTCCTCCCACAACCTAAACTCTTCTTCATTAAGCTCACGATACGCAACAACTAAAGTTCGTAAACCTGCTTCAGCATATTCTTTAATATGATCCCTTGTTGTAGCTTCAAAATCTCGTCCATTTCTTGAGAGCCGTTCAAACATCACACTGGATAGAATAGAGGAAAACACGACCAAAGAAACAGGAAAAGGAAAGATTTATACCATGTTTGCACAGTAAACAAGCCAATAGTACTGTGTTTAGGGGGAACCTGTCTGCACCCTTGCATAGGAGCAGCAACTGGTTTTCTACATTCTGTACAATTACAGACATTCTTTTCCGAGCACCGCTGAACTCTAAGACATGAAGAAGCTTATATGATCTGGAAAAATGCCATATCATAATATCAAAGACAAATACAAATAACAGATACTGTTTTTTACTGTTCGAGGTCAGTTAGTAGAATGGAGAAGCCCCAGTTATTACAATAACAAGTAGATTCCATTCAGAAGCAAAATGGGAGACTCTCCAGTAAAAAAAAAAAAAAAAAATTAATGGATTATGTTTTGTATTCTTTATGCGCGCAAGGCCACTGACTATGGACCGTGTTTTTCGGAGCATAGCAAATTTGGATAGCTTATTGGGACCGCCGATAAGGGTTAGTTCTTAGTAACTATATTAATAGGTGTGGAATTCATTTGTCATCTAAGTATCTGTTTGTACTCTCCACATTCCTATTTGTAAGGGATTGCGTTAATTGTCAATGGACATAGTTATATCAACAGAACCATGTATATTTGGTTTTTCAGATTTTCTTGTTCTTGAAGTACGTTAATGTGAGCGATATAGCATTCCATTATATAATGGTATCGTCCTAAGATTGTTCAAAATGCACTCTAGCTCTTCATCAATCACTCAATACAAACAATTTGCATACATCCCTGTTAGAGGTACTCCAAATAGCCAGCTAAAATGCTAGTGGTTAACTCCAATACAATCATGATTAATACCAGATAAGAATCATAAGATACAATCCTTTCATATCAAAAACTATTAATTTTCATCGGAAAAAGATTTAAGATATATGATATTACAAAAATCTTGATCTCTTTTAATTTAGATAGCTGTATCTTTTTACCATTGTAGTCAAAACACGTTATTTTGATCATTTAGCTTCTTCTCCCAATAGTTGGTTTAATCCAAAATCCAACAAATAAGACTATATGTTCCCAAACTTATAGCATGACCTTATATACTGGTGTTATGTGAAATATTCCACGGTCCACATCAGTTGACCATGTAACTACTTCATTGCATGGTTTCAAGCAATTTGGGTAGTTGCTGGTGCCTGCTTGTGTCTGTTGTCATTGTCTAGAACAGATATCCTACATTGCATAGATGATCTGCAGTTGTGTTGACAGATTATCTGAAGCACTAGGCGGTGACAGGGGCATTGGCACCAGTGAGGATGCAGTGACTTAAACAGCCTTTTATCCAATAATGGTAGGTACGAATTAATTGAGTAGGTAGTCTACTGCATGGTATAGGCTTAAGAATTCCAAATCTATCAATAGTATCTTCACTCTTTCGTGCTAACATCACAATATAAGAAATACAGAAAGAAATGAACATAATTTTTTTCAAAGGGATCACACCTGTCAATCTTTCTGCCACTCTGATGATCAAATTCATGCAAAGAGATGCTAGTTTGGGTTCTTTCAAAGAACTCAAAGCCAAGTTCCCTTGCAGCTATGACAAAGGCAGCTTCATCCGGGGATTCAGCTTCATAGGAAATTTCACCAGATTCTTGATTGACATCGGGAATGGCTGTATGGCAGAGTGCTAGCACTCTAAAGAACTTTTGTATCACATCTGCATGAGGTTCATTAACCCAATGACCATTCATAATGCGTTCATCTTTGAAGTTAAAACCTCTGATTGATTTTCCCGAGTCTGTGTGACCATCACTAGACCCTTGAACATAAGAGGAAGTGTTTCCAGAGTCAGGTACTGCCTTCCCTTTTCTCTTTGCTAGTGCCATCTCTACTTCTGTCATGCCACGACCATAAGCTATGCCGGCTATCGTACATTTAACAAACTCCATGGAATTGCATGTCAGAGTCCCCGTTTTATCAGAAAGGATTGTATCAACTTGACCAAGTTCTTCATTCAAATTGGAAGTCCTTGCACGTGCTGGCTTATCTGTATCCTCATAATACATATCCTGGTCTTGATTAATAAATATACTCTGTAAAACCTTTACAATTTCAATGGACACATACAGTGATATTGGAATCAAAGACCCATACAACATAAGCCCAGTCAAGAAATGAAAAAATGCAGCAAGCACTGCTCTTTTTGGGTCATAAAACACAGTCGTCTTGTCTGGTCGAAGATACCACCTCTTTAACTTTCCACCAACAATATCGTTCTTAGTCTGAATTCCAAAAAAGAAAGATCCTACAAAAGATATCAAAATTAACGTACTAAAAAGGATGTATATTATTTTATCCATTTTTCTCTCGATCTTACTCCTCTTGGAAGGAGGGTCTGTAGCATTCTGCATAACTTTTGTGTCATGACCAGTAAAAACAACCACCCCATAGACATAATCAGTATTCCGCAGTTTAGAATCTCTTAGAAGGATCTGTTGCACCGATAGAGGATGCTGCTGCCCATTGTAGAACAGAGTTCCAACGAATGCGTACAAATCTTCATTTGGGTCCTCACATTTGATAACTGCCTTAAATTGCTGAAAAGAATCGTCATCATGCAGAGAAGCTGTAACATCTAAAGCATGCTTCACCTTCAGATTAGTCTCTCCATCTAGATTCATAGTTTCCACATAACAAATCCCGTCCTCATAGCTTGATGAAAGAAGCAACAGATCCGCAGGAAAATATTCATTCTTATATACCTTCACAAGATCCCCAACTCGTAATTTTTTCCATCTGGTTTCTAGGAAATTATGATTACTATCATAAACTTCGACCTTCCTATTATTGGCCTCAATATCCTGAAAAGAATTTAATGAATCAAGATACACAAAGCTATGCCATATGAAAAAGAACAAATAAAATAAAAATTTGAACTCTAGCAAACAAAAGCACGTATAATGGAAGATTGTGGTGCTGAGCTTTAGAGAACGGAACTCAACAAATTAGATATGCTGCTAAAGTCTGTGCTAATCAATAAGTTTACAGAATGATAAAGGACGTGAACTATTTTTACTTTCATTAACAACATTATCTTTGTGCTAGGCACTAAAGAACTACATATGTGGACCGAGTACAGATGGCTAAAAACAAGTCTCGAGCTTGAAGTGGTTGTTATCAGCCTTTCTATTCCAAGTATAAAGAAATAAAGAAGCTAAATTCTGCACTTTTATTAGATAGCTCATATTTTGCCCAAACCACAAGTTCTTTGATTCTTTTACCTATGACAAGCTCATCTTCTTTGGAATGTTTTAAATCGTCGATAACCTTGGCAACTGATAGAAAAATAAAGCAAAAAAATTATAAAATGGTAAAAGGGTTGAAAACTGAAAAAATGTGCAATAACCTCAACATGCTACAACAGAAAAGAGAAACAGAACATTAAGCTTCAGAAGTTGATTGTGACCACAGCCACTGATGATAAATGGTTGATAGGGAAACCTAATTCCTGCCTTTCTTCATTGAACATAGTCCTCCGCTTCTCCATTCATATTTTGGAACACAACTATTATTCACAATAATTTGACTGCTTACAAGTAGTTTAAAAATGTAGCACTATCGACCTAAATATGCACTCAAAAACTACTAAAGAGTAAAGTATGCGAAAAGGCAGAAAAACGAAAGCAAAGCAAAGAGAACCTCAGAAAAGCAATAAAAATAAAACCTGCTTCCTGCGCCTCCAGTCTTCGACCGCTTCCTTGGCCATTGTCGCTCCAATCACCACAATCAAAGGGAAGAGAATACTAGTAGCTGTGTATGGTGCCAGAGGACTAAATGAAACACAAGCTACAACAAGAAAATACATATTTGCCACCCTCCTAAACTGCTCGAACAATGACTTCGGAATAAAATTAAAAGCGTTGTACTTGGTTGTAGAAACGTAATTGCTCCTATACCTAAGTTGGAGCTGCTCTGTGTTATCAGGTTCGTTACAATACACAACCCTTGAAAAACCCTTCTGCCCAATTTGGCTATGTTCATCCCTAAATGGCGATCGCAAACACAAAAACGAGTAAAGTCTGCTAAAACGTATTCTGCTCTTACTACGATCAGCCATTTCCGCTAATTTATATCAGTTCTATTTCTGGCCTTTCCCCCATAACAACTTTATAAATTAAACTAAAATCCCGCAGAATTTATACTCCTAAAAACAGAAACTAATCCACATTAATCACAGTGTAACAGACGGCTGCTGCTATGAGCTTCAACAAAAAATTACAAGATGGTACGGATGTAGAGGATCACATCAACAAAGGCTTCCATCCTTCGTGTAAATGATGATAAAGCAAATAAAACAAACAATCATTGGCTAATCCAAAAAAAAAATCCCAATTTAACAGTTCTGAGCTGTCCAAAACCCTAGAAATTAAGTTTCCTTTCAAAAGTTCTTTTCTTCAGTACCAAGGTCAATAGATTTCTTCCTTCAACTGTCGGCTCACAGTGAACTGTACATACATACATACATACATACATACATACGTGGATACATACAACGGTCTGCATGTTCGTGATTTGAGAGAGAGACGCACAAAGAGTGGTAAGAGAGAGAAAAGCGGTACTTTGTAGTGGAAGTAGTAGTTAAGCTACTTATTTTGCCCTATCAACAAGCAAAGAAGAAAAAAGGTGGTGCTAGAATGCGTCAATCACGACTTAATTCTCCCAATAATAACTAAACTTATGTATTTATCTTCAACTATTTATTGAAATTTCAAGTGTCGAGTTTTGGTCACTGAACTTATCAAAATATTGGACGTTATTTATTGGCATGACATTTGTTACTCAACTCTAACGAAATTAGTGTCATGACATACGGAATGCACGTGTGGCGCAATTTACAACATACCAAATTGCCAAGTAAGAAAATACGTCTTCGATTACTCACTGTACTTTGAAAGATGTTTTTTATTACGAAGAATTCCAAGAGTACAGAATTAATTTCACAGAATTTATACAGAAATTTAAAATTTATCTCACATGAAGATGGCCCCACATGATTAAAATAATGCCAAAAACCTCCCCCCACCCACCCATGATGTGTGTAGTCTGGCAGGTACAGGAATTTAAATTCCTGTACCTGTAGCTTGACTCTTTTATTACTCGCTGTATTTTTAAAGACGTATTTGATTGTTTACTATATTCAAAACGTTTTTGATTAATCATTATATTTTAAGGAGGTCAAGTTTGGTCCCTAAACTTGTAAAATCGAGTCAACATGTGCTACAAATTTAGGAATGCTATTACAAGTATCATTTTCATACAACAAATTTTTTTTGCAATATGTTACGAGAGAATGTTACAAGATATTTTATAATACACATGAGTTTTGTTGCAATTCTTTTCATATTTGATCCATAATTATTTGATCCATAATCTAAATTAACGGCAAGAAAAATATTGATGATTCTGATGATTAGTGTTAACAACAATATGTATGATATTCACCGAAAAAATCCATAATCTACATATATATTTCTATTGGATTTTTTTTTTTTTTTATGGTTTATGGAGTGTGTTTTGGCTGCACATGAATATTTGATGGTTTTTTGTGTATATTTTTTGCTATTAATGTAGATTATAGATTTTTTGGTGAATGACATACACAATTTTGTTAGAATTAATCATCAGAATTGTCAATATTTTCTTGCTGTTAATTTAGATTATGGATCAAATATGAAAAGAATTACAACAAAACTCAAGTGAATTATAAAATATCTTGAAACATTCTCTTGTAATATGTCGCAATTTTTATTTTTTTTAATGAAAAATGATATTTGGAATAGTATTCCTAAATTTCTAGGATAGGCCAATGTCAGTTTTACAAGTTTAGTTGCCAAAACCCGACCACTTCAAAGTATAGTAAGCAACCAAATAAAAGTATAGTGAGCCCTTGTTTGATACTCGTTATTTTCAAAATACATTTTTTTATACGACAATTTCTTACACGACAATCTGGTGTGCCGTGAGTTATACCACATGTGTATTTCATCTGTCATGTCATCAATTCCGTTAGAGTTGAGTAACGGATGTCATGCCGTGAGTAAAATCCAGCATTTTGTTAAGTTTATTGATAACTCGACATTTGAAATTTCAGTGAGCAGTCGAAGATATGTTTAAATTCAGTGATTATTGGGACAATTAAACTCGTCAATCACCCCCATCAACTGTGTATGTTTGAATTTGATCAATTCAAATTATTTTTCAATAATTAGACAATTATTATTCAGATAATTACACTCTTTGC
Source organism: Fraxinus platypoda (assembly GCA_903798405.1). NCBI lineage: Eukaryota > Viridiplantae > Streptophyta > Magnoliopsida > Lamiales > Oleaceae > Fraxinus > Fraxinus platypoda. Next base: position 1,680 of record CAIGRT010185845.1, on the reverse strand, counting down.
ATTTTGAGCCCAGATTGAGCCCATTTTTAACAGTAGGTTTGGTAGAAGGTGGTTTTTTTTTTAGAACTCGTAGCTTATAAAATGTGTGGAGAAAACTGTGTTTTTAAAAAAAAATCAATTCCACACAAACAATGAATTTTGCTTCATGACTTAAATCTAGTGCTCAAATTTTGAAGCGTTATTAGAGTAATAGAATTAAAAACTAATAGTACATTTTTATTTAATATGGCTGAAGGGGAGATAATTTTTTTTCTTTTATTAATCTAAGTTTGACCTATGAATGGTCGAGAAATTGATGATGACATTTTGCAATCGTAGAAACAATTCTTGTCCAAATCAAGAACAGCAAAAATGAGTGGACGAAGCATCATCTGCTCATTTCATGCAGTTGATCATGTTAATGGTGTAGACTCTATAAGTCTGACGTGACTAGAAAGTACGACGTCGTATACAATTATAGAAGATAATATTTTGTTACTAATCTGCACATGACCTACGAATGATCGAGAAATTGATGGTGACATTGCAATCGTAGAGGCATTTCTTGTCCAAATCAAGGACAACCAAAACTTGTCGACGAGACATCATCTGTGCATTTAACGTAGTTGTTCATGTTGATGGTGTAAACTCCATGAGTTTGACGTGGTTAGAAAGGAAGACATTGTATGCAGTTTGATTGAAGCACGTAGTTTGTTTATATGTGGTCTGCACTGAGTCGACGGCCCAACATGCAAGCTCGTGTAAATGTTATTAACATTAAAATGTAAAGTTCCTAATTTATTTGCATTTTTTATACTTGAACTAACTCAGATTCAATTACTAATCTAATAGTTAATTAGCTGGTTAAACGTAAATAAAATCATAAGATAATTTAAATTATAAAAAAGTTCGAGGGTTGTTGAACAATTCTCCAATACAATTTACTAATTACGTGTCGAGCATATGCATAATTTATATGGAGGATGCTACATGTACTCCATGGTTTACTCCATGGTTTACTACATGGCCAAGTGTCGGCCATGTA
>CAIGRT010185819.1:0-12031 GCA_903798405.1 Fraxinus platypoda | reverse complement strand
TTAAAAGTTAGTTATTTCCGTAAAATTTTTAGTTAAATTAGGGCAAAAAGACGACGACGTAACAATCCGGGTTCACGGAACTCGGGGCGTTACAGAATGTACATCTCAAAAGAAGTATTACTGTAGATTTTGTGAAAACGCCTTTGCATTCTCTTGAGAGATGTTTTAAAGCCAATCTTGATAAGCCAGTGTTCAATTATTGCCGAATGCTGGTCATAGTATAGAAAAATGCTTCAAGCTTTACGGCTATCCACTAGACCACAAGCTTTATGGGAAGGGGCAGACCATCATCGGCTAACCAAATCACCACTCTTGTGTCATCTGGATAGGAGCAAATCAATGACAATCAAGTCCCACTCACTCGAGAACAATATTTACAGCTAATTGCCTTACTCAAGTCACAACCTAGTGAACCTTACACATCTTCAGTTAATCAAGTTCATTCTATCATATCATTTTTATCTGCTGAATCTGATTTGTCAAAGATCTTTGGTAGCTCCCTTTGCCTTTCTGTTTATAGCATAAAATCACAAAACAATTTTGATACACCTTAGATATTGGACACGGGGGCGACATACCACTTGGTCTGTTCAACCTCTGTATTTGCAACCATCAAAACAGTGACTGCATACTCTGTAGCTCTTCCAAATGGTGAAGTTGTTAGCGTTATTCATGTTTGGAACAGTAGAATTATCAGAAAACTTGACTTTACGTGATGTTCTTTGTGTTTCATTTTTTTTAACCTAATATCTGCCTGGAAATTAACTCAAAGCTCAAAATGTTGCCTCATTTTTTGGCCTGAAAACTTCTCATTCAGAACACTTTAACTTGGAAAATGATTGGCGTGGGTGAAGTGAAGGACGACTTATACCATCACTACTAGTTCTATACGCTATTCTGTTTGTTCTTTTGCAAGGTTACTTAAACTTCCTTTCTTTGTTAGTCGCATAGATCTGAAAAAGTTTTGACATAATTCATTGTGATCTTTGGGGATCATGTAATAAAATTAGTCATGATGGATCAATATATTTTCTTAGTATCGTGGATGATTTTATTGAGAAATTTTGTGTTGAGACCCCTCAACAAAATGCCATTGTAGAGAGAAAGCACCAACATATTTTAAATGTGGCTAGGGCTCTAAAGTTTCAAAGTGGAATTCCAATGAGATATTAAAATAATTGTGTTCTCATAGCAGTTTACCATATAGTCAGAACGCCTTTACCACTTCTCAGAAATAAAATACGTTTCGAGCTCTTTTTCAAAACCAAACCTGTCTAGTCTCACCTTAGAGCTTTCGGGTGTTTAGCTTTTGCTTCCACTCTTGTCAATAGTAGGCACAAAATTGTACCTAGAGCAAGGAAGTGTGTGTTCTTAGGTTACCCTTTTAGATTAAGGGTTATAACTTACTTGACTTTGAAACCAAGTGGTTTTTCATTTCTAGAAATGTGATCTTTCATGATAAATCTTTCCATACCAGACTGACATTATGCCTATTGATCAAAACCTGCTAAATCCAATCACTTTGCCTTATCTCCAATCACTCTTGCAGTTATTCTTCACCAACCTGAACCAGAAGCCAATATAGAACATATAGTAGAATTTTTGAACACAGAAAATCCTTATGAGTCTTTTATAGAATCTTCACATACCATTTTCACTAGTCGACACTTGCCGATGAGATCCACCACAGAGAAGAAAGCACTTGCGTATTTGCTAGACTTCATTTGTCAACAAGCTTTCTCACTTCTCCATTCATGGAAGTTGAACAAGGAAGAAGGTCCAATGCTTTTAGGTAGAGCTTATCCTCTTGATGCAACTTTATCTTATCATAAACTATCCAACACACGGAGTTTTTGTCACTTCAATCACGAAACAGACAAAACTTAGCACTTATGCTGTTATGCACAAACTGTTAATTCCCTTGAATGGTGTAAGCTAATGCAAGCTGAGATAGAAGCTTTAGAATTGAATGACACTTGGATTGTGGTTGATTTACCTCTTGGGTAGGACATTATAGGGTGTAAATGGGTATACAAAATCACATACAATACAAATGGGACAATTGAGAGGTATAACGCACGGCTACTAGCAAAAAAGTATACACAACAAAAGGGACTAGATTAACATGAAACCTTTTTCCTGTAGCAAAATTAGTGACTGTTAGGACATCACTTGCTGTTGCGGCTACTAAAGGATGGAATTCATGCCATGGCGATTTAGATAGTAGTGTTTGACACCCATTTTAATGGGTTGAAAAATTTTGGAATAGTGATTGATAGGAGAATGTGTGGTGGAAAAGTGATGAAAAATTTTAGATTTGTGTACAATATTATTTTATTTGGAGAATGTGTGGTTGAAATAAAGAAAGAGAAAAAAATGAGAAAGAATGGGTGCCAAACAGGGGAATAAGGAGTATATGGAGCTTACACCAGGGTATGCTAATGGTGAACACCCAAAACTACATAGAAGTTTATATGGATTGAAGCGGGCCTTGAGACAATGGTATGCCAAGCTTTCTGTTTTTATTATTTAATAAGAAATCAAGCAGTCAAAAGTCAATTATAGTTTGTTTCCAAGATTAGTGAAGAGCTCTTTCACAACCATCCTGATTTATGTGGATGATCTTATAATTACTGGCAATGATATGGAAATTATCCCCTCTTACATTTTTCCTTCATGTCATTTAAAATCAAGGACTTGGGTAACTTGAAGTATTTTCTTAGGTTGGAAGTGGCTAGATCAGAGAAGGGAATTTATATTTGTCAAAGTATGCATAAGATATATTGGCTGATTCAGGAACCATTGGAGCAATACCAAACAAAATACCTTTAGATCAGAACTGTAGAATGTCTAAGGACCAAGGTGAGTTGCTCAAAGACCCTTCAATTTATAGAAGACTCATTGGTAGATTCCTTTATCTCACCATTACTAGACATACTTGGCTTATTCAGTACAATTACTTTGTCAATTCATGCAAGCTCCTAGAATCCCACACTTGTATGCTATTTGACCTCTTTGCAAAAAGGCAACAAGCCTAGAACCCATAGTAGCCAATGCAGACAAGTTTCCTTGTTACAAGGCTCTTGATGTATGTTGCTCTATAATTTCACAAGTGTATGATATTGTAGCCAAGTAACAAAGGATGAGTAAAGTATCGTGAGGATGAGAAGTTGGTACTTAATTTAGTTTCGATTAATTAGTACTTTAGCTGAATAGCAAAATTGATGAGTTATATAATGAAAAATTAAACATACAAGAACATCAACAATCGTTGTGTAAAATAGATTTAAATTGTGATGTTATTTAGATTTCCTGGCCAGAAACCTCTCAAATGGAGAGGTGTAAAGGAGCATTTTTCGGCGAAAAATGTAAGAAAAGATATAAATTTACATTTTTTACATCCATAAAAGGCAAAAAATTTAGATCTTTTCATTAGATCAAAATTTGAATTTAGATCCACAGGAATGTAAATGAGGATGCAAAAGTAGTTTTGAAGATACTAATTTACATCCAATTTTATACCACGATTGGAGATGCTCCAACTAACTAAATATAGAACTACGAAGTGTTTATAAAACTCGATTAATTAAAACCACTAACTTTGAATCCTCTTATACTCTTCCATTTTAATATCAATTCAAGAAGTTGACAACGCTTCTTTGGAATTGATAATCAATGTTCCTATTTTATTTAGTTTCTCTTTCGAGTAATGTTAAGCCTGTTCTCACAAATGACTATGCTACATATCTATGAAGGAAGCGAACATATGAAGATGTGTTAAATCACAAGAATATTCAATAAGATTATATAAGGCATAACGACATATCTTTATAACCTATCACATTTTATAATGATTGTTATTGTGCTATGCTTTCTATTCTTTCTCTTGAACAAAATACAAATCACAAATATAATCAATTAGATCAAATAAACTTCATAATATAGGATTCATCGTTATTCTAGCATCTATGAAATTAGCCAAGCATCATGTGATAACAAAAAACGCGAATTTGATTGATAATACATCTCGCGGAATTTTAAATGTAGAAAGAAGACGGAAAACAATCTTGAAATCTTAAATCTCTTCAACACTTCTTGAATAATCTTTTTGAATCTTATTCTTTTTCAAAATCTAGCAATTGTGTAGAATTCTTTGCAAGGAATATGCGTTTTGTATCCAAAAGCTTTTCCCTCTGAATGATAGATGAATTCTCTTTTTATAACCCTTAGGAATTAGATTAAACTCGTGCCCCTAATTTCATTCCATGTAGAAGTTGAAATCAACTAGGAGAGAAAATCTTCGTATTGCTGAACAACCATATGATCGCATGGTATAATCTTTAAACTAGCTGGTAATTAATTTTCGATTATTGCGATCGCGTGGTATATTGGTTTTTTTTTTTCATTCAACTTGGTCCTTGGATTTCTCCTTTGGTCCAGCTCGAGTCCCCTCTTATTTGTATCGTGGGTCCTGCATCTTTCAGTCTTTACAATTCAATTTTCATCATCAGCAATCATCTATAATTGATCTGTTTGAAGTTTTGTAATTTAGTCCCGAAATGAATTTAACTTTCAAACTTGTGAATCTCCTCCATTGCTCTCTTAGTAATTCTTATCGATCACATGCAGTCCGATTAGCCTTCAATTGCTCTTAATCAACTCTAATTTAGCTCAAAATCGCTTTTTCCCACCGATTGCATCCAAGTGTGGGTTTTTCCTACAATTATCATAATTACATTAAATTAGATAGATATCCTCTCAATTTACAAGCTTGTAACATACACTTATCATTTTGCTTGCGACGATAGCTTATTTAGCCTAGAGCAAGATGATTTCCATGGAGCATAATTGTTCCTATTACGTTGATTTTGCTCAAAATCAATGACTAATGCCTGCCGTACATTCCATTGTTGCATGCAAATTTCCAACCTTGTATGGGGAACTCTAGAGATTCTTTGAAAGGCCAAAAGTATACCATAAGGTGCCCCGTACCCCTAGATTCTAAGGCTGTTGCTTGTTTAGTGCTCAAAGGGATCCAAAGGATCCCCTGTGGTATGAGGGGAGATTGACAGATACTTGAAAACGTACATTAAAATAGGTTAGCATGAAAAACCAAGGGTTAAGAGTTGATATCTTTCAATCAAGGAACTAAAAATGCTTGTTTTCCCTTTTTCAAACTTCAGTAATGCCTTGTTTGATCCGTGATGAAGACCCCATCCAAAATGTCAGCTCTTCAAAATCTCAACTACACCAGATTGTCAACCAGTGAATATTTTCCTCACAATGTTTTGAAATTATGATAATGCTACTGCATAACACCTCTAAACAATAATTTCTCGTGTAAATAAACTTCAAAGGTACAAAACTTGGTAAGAAGTTTCTCAATATCTCATGAAGTTCGCAATTAGCAGTTCCCAGAAACTCCCAACTGCAAGTCCTTACCTATTATGAACTCACGAAAACACTTTATGCTCGACTTCAACAATCTTGCTGCAGTCCCCTTGCACGTTTATCAAGGGGCCAATACAACCCGTCCCCAATGTGCTAATGTCCTAGTTGACATGTAGTGTGCATGAAGGATTCAAAGTGTCAACTTCTGTAAATTAAATAGTCTATTGGCACCATTTCACATTTCTCCTTTTAGATGTGTGTCTGGACTAAAACTCTGCCCCTGCATGAGGATCTTAACTCGAGGCTCCCTATTTGAATTTGAACTTATGTCACTTTTAGCTTTGATGAAGAACAATCCCCCAGGTCAGCCTAGCACGCTATTGCTGTACCTCAACTCTAAAGAAGCTTGAACTTCTTGATTACTAATGCAAGGCCCTGTCACAAGATAACTAAGACGTCCTTTATTAGAACTTTGAACCTCAAGCCAGAGGCAAGACTCAAATATTTTATGAATAACTTTGCTAAAGCTTGGGTCTTTCTAGGTTGTCTCATTTAATTCTTCAAGGAAGCCAATGTTTGCAACTGATTTGTAAGATAATTTGTAGGCTTGACCTACAAGACTGGTGACAATGAAGTCTTAGGGCTAGACTGGTGCAAGCTATATGAAAATTCTAGGAACATAGACACTAGTCTCTCCCTTGATATTCTTATAGATAGAGGAAATATGTGCCCTAGTAGCTCTTAAATCAGGAAGTAACTTGGAGCAGTGTTGCTTAAGAAATGAAGGAGAGATGTTATGCTTAAGAGACTTTTGCGTAGTAGTCGCATATATTATTGCTGGACCCCATCTCAATAAGTCTGAATTACAAGATAAATGAGTGAAATTTTTTCCTGAAGTGTTCGTAATTTTTTTGAAGGATATACAGCCCAGAGTGTGAAGGCCTAAGGATATTACATCTGTTGAAGAAAAATCCCATATATAACTTGTACATAGCTTGCTTCCAGCCTGTCCATGAGGAATCAAAGACATTTCCTTTAATTAATGGAATGCAGATGCTTGTTAGTTCAATATCACAATCTCTGTTACTAGAAGTGAAAACTTTTTATGCATCATATATTGTTGAATATAGCTCTTTTCATTTACATCAAAAAAGGGGAAGCTCCTCTTTGGATTCTCAGCATCCTCCGAAGTTTAGAAGTGGTGGATAAAACCGAATATATGCATGCCAGCTGAAAAGATTTTTGCAGTGCACTGCAATACATGGTATGGATATGACTTGCAAATTCTTGGCAAAAATCTGTCTACATTTCTCAAGTAGTGTCCAAATATCATTCTAAAATCTCGAAGTACTCTTTACACATTATTAATTTTTCAACTGAATTTCTGTTACGTATTCATTAATTGCTACCACACTAGGTGTTGTCCTGTTTTATCACTTACAGTATTTGAATTTTGATGGCCCTGGCTTGATTTGTTATCACTACAAGTTGTTGTATTTTCTATTGAATCATTTAACCCTATTCTCAAGATCTGTACAGTGTTTACTGCTTTGTTATCCTACTATTTTATTTTATTTTATTTATTTTTTCCTGAAGAGAATTTACATCATGTCTCATTATAGACTTGTGTATATTCGAACTTCTAAGTACTTGATTCATGTTTGAAGAGAAAATAGTTCTTAACCACGGATGTGTGATGAACCAGGTTGCAATAAATGAAGCTATACTAGAAGCAGAAGAAGATGATAAAGCTAAAATTCATTCAGAAAAGGANCTATACTAGAAGCAGAAGAAGATGATAAAGCTAAAATTCATTCAGAAAAGGAACCTGCACCACCACGCATCCGCAATCGGCCCAAGCGTAAAGTTGAGCCATCATCTAATTAAGTTTGCTTTTGGTTTGGGACTTGAAAAGAATGGAGGACAAACATTTGTAAGACAAGTTCTGTAATTCCTTACTCTAGACTTATGTACCTCGAATGACTTATTGTTAACCAGATGAAAAAGAAAATAAATCACATCTAGTTCCCCCTCGTCTGGCTTACTCTAGTGATTAGGTAAAATGTAGGAATTTGCCAGCACAATTTTTGGCTTTAACATGTTCTAGTTTTTTTATGAGAAGAGGCAAGAGCGATAAAGCTATTTTGCTGGATTGCTGTGAGTTTATGTGATGTATAAATCTGTCCAAGTGGTTTTTGTCCTTATATTAGCCAGAAGGGGTTGTTTCTTATAAAGGAGCTGGGGTCCTATTTGCTTGCTTTGCTTACCCGTTGTTGGATGGGAGTGGGGGCTAGAAGGCTATATCTCTTGAGGGGATGGCCGAGGGCTTGAAGGTTATTTCTCTGGAGGGAAGGGGCTGAGACAAGGGCAGATTTCTCAACAGCACCAATAAGAATTATGGCATTCAATCTTAAAAGCAGTTATATGTTATGAAGTAAAATTGAAGACATTTCTCTTCTTATTTGTTCTACTCATCGTTCTTCTGTGGGTCATTTACGTTATCTATTTTTAAACAGTAGCATCATAACTCTCATTGGTTTTTCCTATTCCTAGCTGCAATCATCTTCATCTGAACTGCTCTTAGAGTTGGATTCTTCTTTCTGCTTGGCATAAGCCATGTAGTTTTTTCTTTGCTTCAAATGATGGAATTTTAGCTCTGGGAACATCTTCATCTAAGCTTTCATCATCCTGTCAGATCTATCTTTTTCCTCTGAAATTGCGTGAGGGTGTTTTCTTGGTCACAGTTCCCGGAACTTTGTTGACTGCAGTTGGGACACTTGTGTTGCCGTTGTAATTCTCAATTTCATCTGAAAACTTCGTACAACCAGCAATTCCACGCTTCAATGTTCACTACGATCATCGTAGCATATTCATGGGAAATTGCTTGCGAAACACCAGCTAATGTTGTGTTAACCAATCCACACAGAAAACAGAACTAGGAGTCTAGAGGACGGCTGGGTTTGAAGGATTACCTTTTACAAGCCATTAATTGCATGAAGTAAAGAGACTTTCTTAATTTTGTCCAGCTTCAAGAAAAGGGATATGGGATCATCGTTAAAAACGAACTTGTTTTAAAATGGGACTAGTCAAATATGATAGAAAACCAAACCATATGTTTTCCTTTATATTTGCTTCTCTTCTAAACTTCAGTCGACTAAAGACTTCCATCACAAAACCATGGTGATTGATCTTTGTGAAGAATGTGACGTCACAATAATTTACCGAGAGGAAGATCACGAAGAGAAAATTAGATTCTTGAGTCAGTAATTTTCTACATTTGTGGGCCCATCGGTCAAACATCGAGTACGGGTAAACAATATTGAGGAAATTAGGTATAGTACGACCCAAAATCAAGAAAATAGATTAGTATCCTTAATCTTTAATTAACCTTACATCATACAAGAAATTCGATTGCAAAGTATTTACTAATTTTTTATTTATCAAAAGTTGGAAAGAAACAAACCTTATGTGAAATAAGTATAATCTAGCAGTACATCTTGGAATGATATATGGTCCAGATTCCTTTGAAAAACAACTCTTGCTTTGCACCGAAACAACAAAGTTGGCAAGGTCATTTTACATTGAATTTTTATATGCTCAAGTTAAATTTCCATGCAAGTGAGAGTGACATGCTACTAGTATTATTCCAAAGTAAAAGTGACGTATAGAAGTTTCTAGTAAGTATTTATTCTATATTAGCGAAAAAATTGAAAGACAATCTGAAATAAAAAGCACAAACACAAGTTTTATAAATCTTCTAACTTTCTTTTCTTTTGTGGCTTTTTCTTCGTATTAACAGCTAAAATTCCCAATTTCTTCAACTTCTCATATACTTTTATAAACATCAACAACAATTTTTTCGATAGTCGGCAGTCTTTGAAATAATGTTGTCACCAAATTATGAGTTTCACATATCTATAACTGCATCACGTCATTCTCGTAAGAAGTAGTACCTCTAAAAGTTGTGTACCTTCAAAATATTCAATTTTGTAACATTTTGATAACGTCATGACATTTATGTATAATGAAAACGACTATATTAGACATTGCATGATTTTTTAATTAGAAAGTGACATTATGCAAATAAAAGTGGACTTTGACCAATTTTGACCAAATTGAAAGGGGTAAAATTATGACTTTATATATTTATAAATATTGACAATTAAAATAATAAAACTAAAGAAAAAAAAAAAGAAGAAATTTACCCCAACACCTTCACCCCACCCACCCCCTGTTTTCGTGTTCTCCAACCAATGACATTGATTTTCAGCCATGGCCAACCATCGACATCTACCAACACTAGCCGCATGACCCACGACCACGGCTACGGCCACCACCCTCAAACCCCACACCACACCACACCCCATTTCGAACCACCCCAACCAAAAATTATTTCAAGGTTGGTAAAAACCCCACCCCAGCCATCTATATATTTACTCAATAACCTTCAAATTTCCACACCTTCTCAAGGAGTCTGCATCACAAAATCATACTTCGAAGCCCCAGTTAGGTTTTTTTATAATTGAAAATTTTTTTTATTCGAGAAATTTACCCCTTTCAATTTGGTCAAATTGGTCAAAGTCCATTTTTTTTTATCAACTGACGGTTTCTAAGAAATTTACCCCAACACCTTCACCCCACCCACCCCACCCCCTGTTTTCGTGTTCTCCAACCAATGACATTGATTTTCAGTCATGGCCAACCATCGACATCTACCAACACTCGCCGCATGACCCACGACCACGGCTACGGCCACCACCCTCAAACCCCACACCACACCACACCCCATTTCGAACCACCCCAACCAAAAATTATTTCAAGGTTGGTAAAAACCCCACCCCAGCCACCTATATATATTTACTCAACAACCTTCAAATTTCCACACCTTCTCAGGGAGTCTGCATCACAAAATCATACTTCGAAGCCCCCATTAGGTTTTTTTATTATTGATTTTTTTTTATTTGAGAAATTTACCCCTTTCAATTTGGTCAAAATTGGTTGTCAGTCCATTTTTTTTTTATCAACTGACGGTTTCATGGACGGTTTCCATCCAGATGGACTCCAGATGTATATTTATGAAAGATTAGGGATTTCCGTTAGCACAAATTGAAGGTTAGTGTAAAGTCTACAAAAATTGAAGATGTTAGGGACCGTTGCTGCAGTTTTCCCTAAAAAGTAACACAACATGTTACTTTCTAATGCAAAGCAAAGCCTTGATTCACAATTCATATTTGCATTTTCAAATTGATCCAAAGTAAATTTTCATATATAGTAACTCATAACCATTGATCCAAAGTTGAATTTTCATATATACTAACAAGAAAAACACCTAAAAAATCTATAATCTATACGCATTATTCTCAATCAAGATTCAGAAATTCGATTTTAAAAAAGTTCTGAAAATGTACATGTAAGCTGTAAAACAGAACTTACGGTAATATGAGATTAAATTAACACTAAGTTAGAAAATAATTGTCTATTGTATTCTATTGTATTACTGAACAATTGAAAACAAATATTATTTAGCCTATGTATGGTTCCACTAAAAAAGTGAATTAAAATTCAATTCAAAGTCAACACTTAGTTTTATCTACTCATTTTATAGGGTTCACAACTTTTCAACCACCAATTTTATCAATTATTATCCAAAGCTACTAATAATTTGATTTTTATCTAAACCAAATAGGGACTTAAATTCATAAGCAATTAATGAATAAAAATTTCAGCAAATTCATAAGCAGAAGTAACAAAAATTATTTACTAAACATTTTGAATCAAATTTCAGCAAATTCCAGAGTCAAAAGCTTCAAAATAAAAATGAGTATGTCACCTGCAAAAATGAACTTTCGATGCTCATTGTAGAATGAAATTGAAAGTACAAATTAAATTAACACCAAAATTTTAAAAGTGAACTTGTACTGCAATATAAAAATGTAGAGTTATGAGTTTCTGCAATTTTAAGATAGAAAAGAGAAAAATATTGTCACAATGATATGGACGAAGTTGTTTCCTACTCTAAATTTGAATTAGATGGGAATAATTTTGTGAATGTTTTGTCAATTTTTGGATTGGGTCGGTTTAGGGTTATGATTTGGGGGGATTTCATTGTAATTAATTTATATTTCACATTAATTTATACGGTTTTATATGTTAATACGCGTAATTAATTGTTAGACTAATTTATATACAGATTTTACAAGTTGATATGTTATTTTAGTGTATTTCTGTAAATTGTCCAACAATATTCTATTACAGTTACAATTTATTATAATTGACAAACTTGGTGTAAAATCCCACTGTATTCGAGGAGTCCCGACCCTGGCTTTTCCGAATAGAATGGCAAAAAAAGAACATTGATTTATTTCCAGTATGCACCAGTGTAAATCTACACTAAAAAAAGACAAAGAACCCCAGACATGAAAATAAATAATCCAAGGAACATATTAAGGAAAGGAACCACTTAAGGTACTAAAGAAACGAAAATAATAACTACTAATTCAAGTCCATGACTATATATTTTGCAATTATTGTGGTGGAGAATATGACTCAAAAGAATTATGAAACGTGTTGACTAAAATGCAACTTATCGTGGTCTATATGTCTAAATAAATGATGCATTGGAGAAGAAAAATAGCACAAT
>CAIGRT010185788.1:0-14817 GCA_903798405.1 Fraxinus platypoda | reverse complement strand
CATTTGTGAAATTAACCCATTAATAAATTATTTTCAAGAAAACATTGATTTCATAACAGTGTTATTGAAATCAACTGCTCTTGTTTCTAACTCTACATCAATATCGATCTGCATAGTCCACAAATTCATAACCTAAAATATCTCCAAAACTTTACACTAATACAAAAATTTGCGGGTAACGGGAGCATTGGCTTCTTATATATGGTCTTCATAGCATCACACATCAACACAACTTATTGACGTACATACAAGTTTGACACCAATAGCATAGTCCAAGCTCTTGATTTTGAGCTGAGAATCTCGATAATGAGTCCCTTTGTCACATCATAGAAACTTGACGATTCCCATGTCATATCGACCATCAACATAATTTTTTTGTGGTGGAACGTCGTTTATACCTAATTAAAGATGGAAGATCTCAAAATCAAACAGCATGCTTCCAAATCTCCACAAGTCTATACATATATGCTGTCCAAGGAAGAAGCCAATCGAATCTAGCTGTATCCAAACTTGTCTCATTGATGCAGAGATATATAGTTAGGTCAAGATTTCGAGCTCCCTCAATAGATTTTCCAGTTTATCTTAACCTACCTATTAATCTCTAAAAATAATCTTGAATCCATGTGACCAAGTTGAAAGATCTTGATCTTCAGGCATTGTAATTAAATCAAAGATCTTTTCTTTATTAATATTGAAAGGGCAAATGTGATGCGGCATACTGTTTCTTGTCATCAGACGACAGTAGAGGTAATGAAATTCGTGGAAATAAAAAAGAATTTCCTTCAAGAAAGGCCAAATATGATCACAGTAAATGAAATAAAAAATATTTAATTCGGCAGTATTTGTCATGCAGGTGTTTTTGCACCTAAAATTCTTGTTGCTTATTTCAATGATCCCATATTCCAAAGAAAGAGTTCGGTTTATCCTCTACGGTCTTCCCACCAGAATTTTGAAAAAAACTTGCTCTTTCTACAGCAGGCATGGTTGTCTGGTTGAGCGATCCGGTGGTTTAGTTGAACCCTCTTCAGCCGTTTTCCATTGGGTGCCGGGTGGGGTTTCTGAAAAAGTCAAAAGCTACTTCCAAGACTAAAAATCAGTTTTCGAACATGCATGGATAATGTTTTGAAAGTGCTTTGTCTTACTAGAAGAACTACTAGAGGAAGTTGCCTAGCATAGTTTCAACATGACATTTTTTTACAAAAAGTATAAACAAAAGTAAAAATTCTGTCTAATTGACTTTTAATCAAGTATCTATCTCAAGTTTCTAGCTGGGCTCGAATAAGTTCAATAACTAGAAAAAAAAGTCTGCTAGATTAAGAATATGAGAGTACACTAGAAAATTTTGGGCTTCAATATGTTCAGCAATATCAAGGCCCATTGTTTTCAACCTCTCTCTCCCACCCCTTCTCCCTATTTCTATATAGTAAATATAATTATTGTAATGTTTGATAACCCAATGACTAATTCAATTGGAGGAGTAGAATTATCAATTGAGAAGTTCTTTCTAATTCATAATCTCAAAATGCGCAAATGCATTTTAGAAACAACACTTGCAAGTTATGATAGTAAATGTATCAGAGTGAGAGGACAATATAACATATAATTCCATCATCCCATCAAACTCTCCCTGTTAGTCTCGTGTTCATTGAAATGGCTTATGGCATGGGGATGGAAGTAAAGCAATGTGTTAACATTGCACGAATGTGTGTGTGGAAGCGAGGCAACATGAATTTACTTTGTGGCAGTGCAACATTGGGGATGGCATAGGCAAATCGCGTCGTAAAGCAGCTAAGGCAAGGAAAGTAGTAGGGTGCAGCACAACATGGGGGCGTAAGGGACCATATGCCGCTGATAGTAAATTCGGATTTTGGCTGAGGCATGGAAATTTTGCATTAAAAGTTCCATACATTTAAAGATGGTAGCCGTTAGATGTCCTTTTAATGCACTTTTTTTAAAAGTTTGGAACTAAATTGAACATCTTTGAAAGGTTTGTGACATTGATGCAAATATTCCTTGTTTTAATTAATTAAAGATTAAAAGATCATTCTACTCTTTTTAAAATTGGTCAAATTATGGTTAAATGCTCGACTTCTAATCAACTAAAGAATTTTTGGACAATTACCGTCCAAATGTCCTTCCACTACACATTTTTGGAAAGTTTGAAACGTATCTGCTATGGTTTGAAGGTTTGATATGTATCTACGTTGTTTTGGAAAGTTTAAAACCTTTGCTACAAATTTTCTATAACTAAGTTAAATTTATCCAAAGGCTATTAATTATTATTAGACTCAAAAGAGTGAAGCTATTTCCTAGAAGTAATTCTTTTATAAAATATCAAAGTTCAACTCGTACTTGAGCTTGACGTTGATTTTGATAGTTTAAATTTCAAATAGTTAAAATAAAAATTAAAATTGGCAATTTCAAAATCTTTTTTTTTTTTCCCCCTTTAAGAATATTTTTATGTGAATGAATTAAGGTAAAATATTTAGAGTACAAACGTGTTTGATAGGTAATTATTTTGTTTTTAAGATTTTTTCTTGGAACAGTATCTCTTTTCTTCCATTGAATAATTGTTTATAGAATTTTGACCAATCAAACATTATTTCTTTTTTAGAACAACATTTGTATTTCATCATGACAGAGAATACAAAATGTTGTCCAAAGTTTCGCTCTTTTTTCATGGAGGAGATTACCCACAACCAACTTGCATTGAAACAATTCAAACAAATAATAACAATAATAATAATTAAAAATAAAAAAAATAACACCTTTCCAGAAAGTTAAAAAAAAAGGGAACAAAGAATGAAAAAGAAATCAATTGTACTCACAACCCGTCGGATAACAGCAGCAGCACGCTATGGATTTATAGACAAGTTTCCTGCTACACTTGTGCCCTAATGGATCGAGAGCTACAAGCCTCCAGTTACTATGTTAAACCTATTCTGCAAATAAGAAAACTTGAACCCAGCAATTCATAGAATTGTAAACTGTACTCGGAGCCATTTCAAATTAATCCTTAACCAATTTGATGAAGTTTTTACATTCACAAAATGGACAAAAGTAACTAAAACACTGCAAACAACGGGAGGGATCCTGCTAAGAAAGGTGCCGCATGAGATGACAAAGTAGAAGACATACCAAGATCCAGAATGACACATTGTAAATCTAAGTTCGTGAACAGCTACCCACTTGTGTTGCCAATTTTTCATACCTGTGACATTGAATGAAGACTAAGGACAGCTTAAATTCAAAAACTAATTCACATGAACAATCAACACCATTCTACAGTGGCTTTGCACCACCATTTTCCTGGACAGAGTTCACTGGTGTGGAGGAGCCACTCCGCTTAGAAGCATTAGATTGACCTGTAATTGTCCTGCCCATGAACTTTCCAGCTTTGCTTAGACCACTGCTGAAGGCCCCAAGACCACTACCAACAATTCCTGCACCAGCGCCTATGCCACTTCCCACAAGTCCAACACCAGAACCAACCAGTGAGGCAGCCCCATCTAAGGCATCCATAGTGCTCCCAATAACTCCAGCTTCTTTCAGTTTCTTTCTTTCTTCTAGGATCCTCTTCTCTTCTTCAAGGGCAGCCAATTGTTCTTCCTTGTTAAATTCATGATAAAACACCTGGATACGAAACCCATAGCTTGCCAAGCATCAAACTCGGAGCTTCTATTAAATGACAACAGAAAAGTACGATAACATGTCCAATGTTCAAGTAATCAATAAGTTGTTGAACATTTGGACCGTCATGAGACAAAAAATAGAACAGTGTGTGAGAGTTGGATATATAAGTCGAGCCGATGCCAACAAGTGTTTGGTGCATTACGAAGTTCCACGTTCTGCGGGTAAAATACAGTCTTAATCACAAGGTTGTACCTGAATTGTAATAGTTCCTCTATCCTTCTTATCTTTGATTTTAAGCATATCTAGTGATGGCAGCAGCCTTAATTCAATTTCTTTTGAATTCTCTGCTTCCAGCTCAATAAGAGGTAACTTTGCAATGCCCAAACGCTCATCTTGCCCAACGTCTTTATCAAAGACCTTTATCCACAAGCAAGCAAACAGTCAATCCATCATACAGAAACGGAAAGAAAAGTTGAATGAAAAAGTAATTGCTGCTGCATGAAAAAATAGACGTTTCTGAACGCAGTGTCCCTGAAGTTGCAATCATATGCCAACGATATTATCTAAGCCCTAATGACTCCTCATCATGAATTGAATGGAACAGGGTAAATATTCCAACTTCCCAATGACGAACCGTACTTTTGAGAAATTGATTTGACTGTAATGGCAAAAGAAAAAAAGAATCATCTTGA
The DNA here is from genome assembly GCA_903798405.1 of Fraxinus platypoda. Taxonomy (NCBI): domain Eukaryota; kingdom Viridiplantae; phylum Streptophyta; class Magnoliopsida; order Lamiales; family Oleaceae; genus Fraxinus; species Fraxinus platypoda. The sequence continues at coordinate 10,492 of CAIGRT010185788.1, read as the reverse complement.
AAGAATACGCCAAGTCATCAATGGAGTTAAAGTAAGCTTGTCGGGCTTCATAATATCTTGAAAAGGTCCGATGGAAAACAGGAAAATTATAAAAATTCAGTTTTAAAAATATCTGATTAATTACATATTTTTTCATCAGATAAAGCAAAGAGTACATGATTGTTATTACATTCTATACGAGTTCTCGAGTAGGAATAATCCACATGAACCAATTCACTCAAAATGTCACCTTCCTCTCTATCCACGTTCTAAAATGCGCCGCTTAAGCGTGCCTAGGCACGACGCGGGGAGAAAACGAGACGAATTCGGGGTATGCGCGGAAAATGCGTTTTGTTCTAAAATGCGCCGCCTAGGCGCGCGCCTAATCCCGCCTAGGCCGCACATTATGCCGCTTTTTTTTTTTTTTTGTGGTAAAAAATCTATTTTTTTTATATAAAAATATATTTAATNCGCTTATTCTTCGCATTGACACGCCTAAACTTGTGATTCTTGATTCTCGACCTCGACGCATCACAACGCATTACGCATTTTAGAACATTGCTCTCTATACGATGACATCTAACCTTCTCTTTATTCATTTGATTTTCCTTCCAGGCCTCAATGGAGTTTTTCCCTACTAACCCATCAATTAATATAGATAAAATAGTAATTAACCCATAAACTAATATAGATTAAATAGCAATTCATCGATTATTTCGAAAGTACCATTTTAGAATACCATTTTCCTCGGAGAATATATGAATCGAATACTAAAAATAAAAACATTCACATTGGCGCATGCTTAAACAACTAAAAGTGATATCATGATAAACGAGTAACAACTAACTAGGAATTTTATTTGGCGAGCAGAAAGATCGATAGAAGGCTAATATGATAAGTTTAGGAACCATGCACGAAATCTGGAGGGAGCATTGGTGTAGAGACCAAACCTCAATGATAAGAGACTGTGTCTCCTTGTCTTCTGCAATTAACTCAAACGTTTGATTCCAAACAGGATTCAGGTTGTTTTCAATAGCCTTTGTTTTGAACTTGAACAGTGGATGAATGTACACAACAGAATAGGGATCAGATTTTCCAATCAACTCCTTGTTTTTCAAGTTGTTTGCCCTTAATACAGTAATTGTAAGCTTTCCATGTGGCTTAAGCTCCAACTCACTGTAAAAATCCAGAAAAGTACAATTAAGAACATGCAGGTTAGAATTTGTAAATCTATATACCAAAATGGTTCCGAGGACAAGTAAAGAGATATGGCACAGATGTTACAAAACCCAATGCCCTGATCGGAAACTTAATAATTAAATCACTCCTTAGTAACAGTTTTTTTTTATTTTAGATGAGATCATCATATAATATGGTACAAAGCAGGCAAGGATCCACGGATCAATTTGAACCTCTATGCATTCTTGATAAGTGCATATATTAGACTTCTGCACAAACACGAACGTAGCCAGCCTATGGACATGCTAAAGATAGAGAATTAAATATCACCTCTTTTTTAGCTTTGATAAGTGCATATATTAGACTTCTGCACAAACACGAACGTAGCCAGCCTATGGACATGCTAAAGATAGAGAATTAAATATCACCTCTTTTTTAGCTTTAACTTTTACTAAGGTGCTCATTGAATAAAATCTCGGACCAATGAATGGAAGTGTTATCTACTTATCTTCCATGCCCATGCTAAAGATAGAGAATTGAATGTCACATCTCTTTTTTAGCTTAAACTTTTATACAGGTGGTCATCTAATAAAACCCCAGACCAATGAATGTCGGCGTAACTACCATGCCCATGCTTATGATATTGTGTCAATCAGATTATTAGTTGACTGAATTTCAAGATTAAAGTGGTGCAGTTGCAGTACCAAAGCTAATACTGTAACTTCACTAAAACATGCTTCTTGAAGACTAAAATTGAACTGCTGATTAATCCATTCTACAAGGAACAAATATTTGCTATCGTCCACTAGAGACTTAGCTTGTCATTGGACTAAATTCTACCCAGTCGTCACAGGCTCAACTTTTCTTCTTCCTGTTGTTTGATAGTTATGAGCTAAAATTTTGAGTTACAGAGAATTTGACATATATTGCAGGAATTACACTTTAATGGTAGCTGAATTATCACACTGTATGTTAAAATAGGAATAAAACTGAGAAAACCCAAGCAAAAGGCCGAGGGAAAGGAAAATAAAGAAACAAGATGACAGTATTTGGAATATGGAAAAACAGGCAGGAAAAGTGAAGTACCTTGTATCTACAGGTATGCCACCAATAGGAACAACAATCCTGTGGGGCCATTGAAGCGTATCCGTGATTATTGAAGTAACAGTATCCTTGTAGAAAAAAACACCGTCAGTTCCAATAACATTGCATATAGTATGACTAGAGACAAAAAGTATCAAAACTTACATCAATCATATCCGAAAGCCCAGGAATGGCTGTTAAACTTCCACCAATAGCCTTCAGAGTATAATCAATTCTTGGCTTGGGCTGATTGAAACAAAAAAGATATAACCATATCAGAATAGTCAAATCATATTCATACCAGAAAAGTTAAAATATAATATATAAAAAAACAAGAAGAAGAACAGAAACATGAGACATATTACGTCACCCTCCAATAGTAGTTAAAAGCTAGGAATTAACACTTGTCACATTGGGGAACTGACAGAATATACAACTGCAAGTAAATATGACCAGATACTCCACATAAAAAGTTTTAACTGGATGATGAACAAGCAATAGCCAGTGACAAAGCATTTTCTTCAACCTTACTTTGATTAAGAAGTTCAAAACTGACAACATGCAGTGGTTAAAATTGAAAAATCATATCTACAAACTTAGACAAGACATATCAGTAAACTTCATAACAGATAGTGGAAATCCAGATCACATCAAATAAGGAGGAGGGCGAAATTAGGCAGAATTGATTTTAGAGATTATCTCCTTTCCATAATTAGTGTTGTATAGTTTATTATTTGATTTCTTACTAGTTTTAGAGAACGGATAATTAGAAGATGAAGTTTTTATGACATTACCACTAGGATTCAGCAAGATGAATGAAGGAAATCGGGTATGTGGACTTAAGAAATCTCTATGTGGGCTCAAACAGTTACCAAGAGCATGGTTCGATAGATTTGCAAATGTGTTGAAAAGTCAAAGGTATCAACAAGGGCAGGGCAGTCAGATCATACTATATTTTACCAACAATTTGATGATGGGACTAAGACAATCCTAATTGTATATGTTGATAATATTATTCTGACACAAGTGTAAAGGAGACTAAAAGACTAAAAAAATGCCTAGCCACCGAATTTGAGGTAAATGATTTGGGACAAATGTGATACTTCTTGAGAATGGACATAGCGAGATCAAACAAGGGAATTAGTGTTTCACAACGAAAGTGTGTTCTCGACCTCTTAACCGAAACTGGCATGCTACGTTACAAACCAAGTGATACACCTGTGGAAGCGGGAAAAAAACCTGAAGATGTCAAAAATCCAGTAGAAATAGACAGATATCAAAGGCTAGTTGGAAAGCTAATCTACTTGTCACACATAAGACCCGACATAGCATTTATAGTGAGCCGTGTAAGTCAGCATATGCATTCTCCAAAGGAAAGTCACCTGGAAGCAGTCTACAAGATACTGAGATACCTCAAGGGTTCCTCAGGAAAATGACTGTTTTTCAAGAAGAGTGAAAGGAAGAAAGTTGAAGCCTTCACAGATGCGGATTGGGCAAGTTTAATAGAAGACAAGAGATCAACCACTGGTTATATTGCACCTGTGTGGGGAAATCTTGTAACATGGAGAAGAAACAAAATATTGTGGCCGGAAGCAGTGCTAATGCAGAGTTCAGAGCTGTTGCACAAGGAATATGTGAATGACTATGACTGAGAAAACTTCTGGAAGAATTGCGGGTCAAAGTAAAGCATCCTATCAAAATCTATTAAGATAACAAGGCAACAATCTATATCTCACTCAATCCAGTTCAGCATGATCGCACCAAGCATATAGAAGTGGACAAACACTTTGTAAAAGAATAGGTTGAGGAAGGGACTATTTGCATGACATACGTCCCTACACAAGAACAAACTGCAAATATCTTTACCAAATGACTACCTGGACAAAACTTCACTGATTTCATATGCAAGTTGAACATGATTAACATCTACGATCCAACTTGAGGGGGAGTGTGGAAATCCGGATCACATCAAATAAGGAGGGCGAAATTAGGGAGAATTAATTTTACAGATTATCTCCTTACCATAATTAGTGTTGTATAGTATATTATTTGATTTCTTACTAGTTTTAGGAGATTAGAAGTTTCCTTCTTTACAACTTCCTTTGTATTATAAATTATAACTTGTGACATTATACAATCATCGAGAAATATACAATCAATTTCTCTACATAGATCAACTCTATTTTGTAGCTCTCTCGTCATTGTCTTCTGTTATTCAATATATCATCCTTATACTTTGATCAGATTTCAACCAATGAGCATTTATTCATTGACCAATGCAATTAACCATGAAAATCTAGACCAAGAACAATTATTGTAAACTTAAGCAGAGTCTTGCTCTTTCTTGGTATCTTTAACATAGAATAGATATATTAACTTTGTCAGTGAATGTTGACCTGTTGACCTCGGAGCTACCTTCTCATCAAATTAGATTAGAGAGGGAACTCTCTACAATATTCAAGATTTTTTCACCCAATAACGTTTTGCAGAGTCTCCATTGGTTACTCAAAGACTATGTATCTATTCGATTCAATCCCCCAAAGCTAACAGAAGTAAATTGATATGTACAGTCAAGAATATACCTCAGCAAGTAGAGCAACCACAACTGCAGAGATGCAAGGAATTTCTTCTGCAAGCTGGAAAATAGCACGAACTACGGTAAAAACTTTAAGATCCTTCAACTGCAGCAAACACAGAACAGCAACATCCCAATATTGAAGTTAAGAATGCAACGGTATCGATGATAGTTAATGAAAAATAGATACAAATCAACACTCGTAAGACAGAAACTAGGTTGTTAATTTGGTGAAATGTCTGATGCACCTACCTGAATCGGGATAGAAGCAACAAGTGCAGCCTCAATGGCTAAAATAATACTTGGATCACCACCCCATCGGAGGTCAATGTCCATTGTGATTTGACCTTTCTTAAGGCTCTGGACACGAATACCTGCATCAATCAAGTAATTATGCATGCAATATCTTGGTTCCGTCATAATTCTAGAATTTTGATTTTCCAAGAAATATGACTGCGACCTAAACTTTGAAAATCTTCGTAAGTCTCTTTAAATCAAAAACAAAAAGTCCTAAAATATGTGATGTAAATGAGAAAACATTTCGCCAACTACTAATGCAGCTTCAAAAGAACAAATTTCGAGCAAAAAATGGCTAACACTAAGATATGCAGTTCACTATTACATTTTGCATCCATCAAAGCATGTCAAATCAAAATTCAAGCCTTGGAAGCATATTTTTTTCTTGGTTCTTTACAAATAAGCTGGTTCTACTTTATCTCCTTCAGCATTTCATTCAAAAGGAACCGAGTTGGCAGGACAGCTAAGATAGAAAAAATATAAGAGCAATTAAAAGACACTATTCATTTATAATTTTTTAAAGCCCTTGAGTTCAACTCTCGACTGTCTATTGACTAGTCCGTCAAAATTGCAACACTCTCGACTAATTACAATGTAGGAGATGTCATTTAGGTTTCTTTAAGTGCTCTTCCATCCTCAACAAATACAGTATTTTGACCAACTTCGACTTCAATAAAATGATCATTACCTAATGGAGACACACTTGTTTTATCCAAACAACAGGGCAATGTAGCGGATAGAGGCATAGAGCAATCAAACAAATTATATTTCCAACATGATAAACTTTATCAAGATGCCAGTATAGAACACCACAATTAGTCAGTCAACAACTGAAAAAGATGTACTTGCTAATCCATAACATAAGTGATACTTGAAAGATTCTAAGTATTGCAAGCATGCGTAGTATGATTGACAAGGTTTTAAATTCATCCGCCTCTTAACAGAAAAGCAATCTTTAAACCGTCAATATAACAAACTAATTCTTGCTTCCAATAAATTTGGGGTCAGCTACATGAATATTTTTACGTGACCCTATTTGAAGATCAAAAACAATTAGATAATGAACACTGAGAAAACCAAAAGTCAAACGAAAAGATTGATTATAACATCCAAGAAATTTAAGCAGGTTAATTTTTTATAATAGAACAATCGTCAACAAAGTTTTGCTCGGTTTGATATCAAACCACCAAAGAGATCAAGCAAATATAAGGTCCAAAACCAAGCAAGAGAAAAAAGGTGAAGACATTATGTTTACATGAGCCAGTCAGTATAGCTTGATACCTTCAATCTTCGGGGCCACAGTTCCAAGAGACAGTTTGCTAAACTTCATTGATGTAATGCCTGGAGGTCGATATTCTTCCAATAAAGGTTCAACAGAATCTTTTATAATAGCCTCTGCTGCCTGAGAAGAATCATGCTCAAGAAAATCAGCAATGTGAACTCATAAAGTGGAAGGTCAAGAAATTTTGTTAATGGTAAAATCAGATATTGGATTATGAACATTGATCCTCTGCATTAGAATCAAAGAATTGTATATTACATACTCATGATGTGTATGCCTTTACACTGCACAAGTTACACCTAGTGGATTATTGAGAAAAGAAGAGAAGAGAAAAATACATCTGCAACAAATGGCCACAGTTTACTCAATTGCTTGTTTAGCCATTTCACCTGAAAGAAGAAGCGAAGCACAATGAGATGATGAAGGGCTAACAATGATCAATTCCAAATCACTCAGAAAAGAGCAAAAGATCACACAAGTTCAACGGCATATATATTATGACATAAAACTTAAACCAAACCTCACGAGAAAAAAGGAGGTGTCTGCCAAGATGATCTAAACCTAAGAGTACATTTTTATAGCAAAAGAAGAAGAGGCGACAAACTTCCATCTGCATAGTAGGAAAATTCCTGCTGGACATCTCTTTTGTCATTCTCAAGAAGATAATTTCATTATACGAAGCACCTTTTGAATGTTCATAACCAGTTCATGCGCTTGTACTGTGCATGTATCACGTAATTTCTAATTTCATAAGAAGAACAATCCTATTTTGCTTCCCTTTTCAAGTCAGAAGACTTTAAAGTTCCGATTAATGCCCATAATCAGAGTGAAAAAGGACTCCTCTCAAATGGGAGCTGCGGTTGAGACAAAAAGACTATTATAGAAGGTCTTGCTCCTCACACTTGGAAGCAACCAGGTTGAGGAATGAGGCAATGAGAAGCTAACAAACCACTCTCCATTCTTATTCATTTGTGTTTTCCTTTTAAGAATCTGTTTTTCAGTTTGTTGAATGCATGCATGTCTCTACCAAAATGAAAAAAGATTCATAGACAAAAAAAGAAAATGACTCAAAGTTTACAATAGGTTGTACATCAGAACTATTAATCCCACTGTATAATTCATCAAGTAAATAAGCTCCAAATAAAGTAACATGAAAGAAGCACCCACAATAATCGCCCAAGACATTTCCCAAGCTAAGCATTCAATGACTTTTAAAACAATGCTTACTGCTTGATTGGTTATGCAGTTGCTAGCAGTTTTATCAATTTACGTCCTGTACTATGCGGTGTCATTTCCAACATGAATAATGCTCTTTGAACAGGCTCAAGGACAGTGATGGAGGGGCAGGGTGATGTTGCAAATAATAATTGGGTGTTGTGTTTTTATTTTATTGAGACTGTTCAATCATGTGTCGACACGTGTCCCCTTGGTTTTTTAACCTGTTTGTGTAGCACAATTGTTTCCAACATACCAATATAAGCTCGTGCTTATGAAAAATGGTAAGACACAGTGCAACCAATGTCAACACCAAAATGTTTAAGAGCACGTAAATAAGCCCAACAGCCATTACACTCATAATATATGTTTGCTTTTCAAAAGTCGAAAGCAATCAGGAAAAAGAATGATAAAGTATTACTACCTGTTCAAAAACAGGGAAAGATATCCATTCAGGAAAATTTTCACCACAGATTTTCTTCAAATCATCCCTGTTGAGAGAGCTCAGTGATTTAATATCAACTGCCTGTCAAAAAACAGAGAGAAAAATGAATTACAGTTACTCTCACAATTGCTCTATATACCAAAACCAAAAATATCAGATAAACCTAACAATGTACACAGCAAAATATTAAAATCAATACTCCTGCAATCACAACTACTATGGCACTGGGTTCTACAAAAATGACAAAAAACTATTATAATAAAGATTCATTTTCCTTTCTATAAAACAAGTATAATTCATTTAATACTTTTTAGCAAAAAATTCAATTAATACAACTAACTATCACTTCCGAGTTTAAAAAACTTAGCAAAGAGGCGAAAAATATAATTATCACCAGTAAACCTTAAAACCTCCTAAAATCGAGAAAATTATGAATATAAAGAAATTTAATTCAAGAAAATAAAAAAACAAAAAAAACCTTAGCAATTCGCTTGTTGCTCCTGTACCGCATCATGTGCTGCCAACCGGCCATCAACGCGATTCCGAAAACAATCCCCATCAACATTCCCGATATCAACCCCATATTTTATTTCTCCTTTTTCCCCCTTTCAGAATCTCAATCCTTGATTTCAAATTTCACGCTCTGGAACGTTACAAAACTCCCCAACTTCTATAAACTGAAATAAATATTTCTATTACCGTTACTAATCCTGATTCTATTAATAATCTTCAATTATTTCATGTGTTCGTTGTCAAACTCTGTTTTCATAAAGCACATTCATCCACAAGATTTGGATTTATGGGCAAGGAAAGGGGATTATTTCTATGTGTATATATAAGTGATTCCAAAATTGAAGGATAAATTACAATACTCCCCATGGGTGCAATCAAGTGAGGTAGTTGTACTAGTCAATTTACCACCTCTGCATCTCCTCTGCATTAAATATCAATCAAGAAGCTTTATTCATTAAATATTTCATATAATATTATTTTATACGTTTACTTCTAGGTTTCTGTTTGGGAATTTTCAAATTTGTAAAAATTGATTTTCACTTGTGATGGGTATACTTGGTGCCTTTCTACATATTATATTGAGCATCGATGAATAATATATAATTTGGATGATTTTTGAAGTATTTTTAAATTAAATATTCGAGTTGAATTAAACCTTTTTTGGGTTTGGTTTCGACCAAGATTTTGTCAAAATTTCTCCCTTTTTACCTATTTTTTTCATTTTCTTAAATTAATTTAGATATATCGTAGTGGGTACCCACTAATTTTGGATATGTAGAACAGTCAACCAGGCTATGTACATCCATTGCCGACACGAAGACAGATTAAGACGTTTGGACATTTTTGGGCATGGGCCTTTTGATTTGAGAACAAAGTTCAATATCTTGCTCAAGGCTTTAAAATAGGTGGAAATTATACAATTCCCTACTTTTCAAGATTTATATTCTAAAATCAGATCTGAACTTTAATTAGATACATTATAATTATATATATTATAAATATAATTATCCAAACCCTAATCAAAATATTTCATCCTCTTCTCTTGTCTCATCGTGTTCTCTCTCCTCACTCTCTTCTCTCCGCACTCTTCTCTCTTCTCTACGCACATCCGCTTCTCCGACGCATCCATTCCCAAGGCCTCGGCGCAGTACCGCCACAAGATGGAGAAGCTCCACACGACGATGTGGGGAGACTTGATGTTCCGATTTAAAGGATTTCATCCTCCATGAAGGTTCGGATATGCAGCGACGTTCTGGTATTGGATATGCCGCGATGTTCTAGTTCTGGTAATGGCGTTGTGGCAATGGCGACAATTTTGTGGATTTGGTGGTAACGGAGGTTGGGTGCGGTTGTGTGGTAGATCCGGCATTGTTGGTGGTGGATCCGGCGTTGGGGAGGTGGTGGATTTGGCACTATTGACGGTGGTGAGGTGGTGATGTGCGGTGTTGGGTGAGGTGTTGGTCGTGCCGACGAGATGGGGTTGGAAGTGACACTGATTATTTTGTAAGTGGTTATTGGTGACTGTGATTGTTGGTGGTCGTGATTAGTTTGTGCGTGCGTGCGACGGTGGGTGTCGGGCGTGCCAACGATATGGGGTTGGAGGTGACTGTGATTATTTTGTGCGTGTAATCGAGTGTGACCAATTAAAATTGTGATTGTGATTCACTGTAATCGAGTTGTGACCAAAAATAATGCGTGACCAATTACTTTGAGAATGTCACCAATAAAATCTTGAATTTGTCATCGATACATAATATGTGACCTAAAAATTGTTACTGTGACTCACAATTTATTAAGTTGTAATCGAGTTGTGACCAATAAAAATGTTGATTTTGCGATCGATGAATAAGCCGTGACTTATAAAATTTTCTATTTGTATTTTTTAAAAGGTGTAAAGTAGATACCTTAGAAATGTATTGTTCCC
>CAIGRT010185766.1:0-16679 GCA_903798405.1 Fraxinus platypoda | reverse complement strand
TCGTTTTCAACCACACATTCTTCAATAAAATAATATTTTACTTCACATCTATACTTTTTTCTTCTTTTTCAACCACACATTTCCTATCATATCACTATTCAAAAATCAATTCTTCCCCCAAAAATCCCTAGCAAACACACTCCTAATTAACTCTAAATTATTCAATTCTATTTTGGAGGGAAAGATAACACTTTCAAAATCACTCAGGAGATAAATGAAAAACGGAAAAAAAACTCTCCCTTTCTTCTACATACACAAAACAAATGGCTGAAACCTTGAGCCCGAACCCTAAGCAAAGGGGACCCTTCTCTCCTTCAAGCCCATTCTTCTTGGGCTCCAACGATGACAAACTTGAACGCGCTCAGGCACGCGCCGCTCGGGCTGCCGCCGTGCGCCGGAAACCTGCCGCCCCTACGACAGCCACTTCTCCCAAGGCGGATCCATTGCTTGGAAAAGAACAGATCCTCGAATTGTTTCAGAACTGCATCAAACTTGCCAGCGAAAACGTTTTCCCTCTTTTTTATTTTATTATTTTTTGTAACTTTGAGAAATTTGATCACGAGTGGGTTTACGATATTTATGGATTTGCAGAAAATTAACCAGAAGAACACGTGGGAGCTGAATTTGATAGATCATCTTTACGAGATTATTAGAGTCGACGAAGAGAATGATGTGGAAACCAATTTTCAGAAGGTGTTTTTTTTTTATTAAATGTAATGTGCGATTTATTTTGTCCCATCACACTTCAAATATCTGTTTATTATGAAGGAATATACGTCTTGCATTTTCGAGAGAAGTGGTTTTGGTCCGAGTATGTGCTGGATTTTGGTCTGTTACACGTGTGTCTGGAGTAAATTCCTTTCTTTTTCTTTCTATTTTTTTGCCAATGGAATCATTTCTTGTTGTTAATCTTAATTCTATCTTTCAAGCAATGGCTTCTTCAAGCTAACTTCATAAGAGCCAGGCAAAAAAAGATTGTTTTTAGGAGAAATGTAAATTTTCAAAATATGCATGCTTCCTCCAAGTTAGTATAAAAGTGAGTATTGAAACAGTGGCTTTTATATTGCACAACACATTTATTATTTTGTGTGTATGTTGCACACACTCAAGTAGACACTTTATAAACGGCATATGCATCTATATAGTATTTATGGTTTTATTTTAGGCAAGTTGTACCCTTGAAGCTGGAGTTAAGATTTATTCAATGAGGGTGGATTCAGTTCATTCAGAAGCATATAAGGTTCTTGGAGGAATTAATCGTGTTGGGCAAGAGGATGAACAAGGTTAGCTTTTTCAAGGCTTCGTTTTCATTTGTATTCTAATACATATTTTGCTATTGCATATATGAATTAACTTGCTTATAATTTTACAGGTGAAGAATTGGAATGATGTATTTTGATGTTATCCAACTTAGTTTATGAATATGATATTTACGAACGTTGAGATTTAACTTAGTGTTAACTTAATTTCTAGATTGGAGTTTTTGCGATAATATTCTTTTCCCTTTACTTTTAGGTAATATGGACAGGAGGATACTAAAATTTCACCATTCTTTTGTCGATTGGATATCTTTTTGTTTCTGTTTATCTACCTTTGACTTTTTAATGTTGTGTATTCTGCCAATTAATGTGAACTAAGCTCATAACAGGTATAGTTTGAAAGTTGGGTTGATAAGTCCAAAAAAACGAAAAAACAGTAGTGATTTGACTAAAGTATGCCAAGGTTTAGTGGCCATGATACTGAAGCATCAAATTCTGTGTGGTTTGGAGCGGGCTAATTGAAACTAACAATAAGTCAGTCAGTTGAAAACATATAAAATTTTCATTCATAATTAGATTTGATAAAGTTAAGTGGACTCTGTGACCTCTGCCCTTCTATTTTTCCTGGTCTAGAACTAGTTTTTTATCCTACAAACTGGGATTCTTCACCTTCATGGCCTTTTATGTTATCTTTCTTGGTTAGGATAAATATAAAGAATATACTCTTACTGATTTACAACTACCCTGTGTGCCTTACTGAAGTATTACCTCCAGTCACTATGACATAGCTATTTCTTTCTTTTTGTTAAGTTTCCAAGTCATTGACAGTGGTCTAGCAAGGACAGTTGCCTGGGAATGAACAATCCCCAATTACATTCTGGATATGCTTCACAAAAATTGTTCAGTCTTGTCAGTTCTAGTCTTTGCCGTGCATTTAAGTTTATTAACTATGCCAGATAATTTCGTGGAGAATGCCAATATGGATGATGCGCAAGAGGAAGGCCACTCAAAGAAAGAGCGAGAAAGAAAGGTAAGTGTTTCTAGTCATAAAATGTATCATGAAGTTGGTATCTTAACTGATTAGGAATTGAGAAAAGGTTGGTCACTAATGTAGTTAAAGTAAACACCTGCAGTTGTCACCATTGTCCACACTGGAGTCATCTTTTGAGGCTCTAAATGTGAAGAAGTTTGATGGTAAGTGCATCTAAAATGGTTTTTGATATGAATGGATATTAATTGGCTTTTTGCTTGAATTATTTCTGGTTTTCTCTCTCTTTCTCTACTTTTGCCTTCACATGTGCATGGTTGCGTTGATTTTATGTCTTGATAAGTTTCTGCATTCTGTAGTTTCCTTTGAAATTGATATCTTCATCACCTTTATCCCTTTTTTCTCTCTAGGCATTTATTCACCTCTCTCCCTTTCTCTCTCTATCTATGTTCATAGTTGCATTTGTGGTGGATCCTCTCTACCATCAGACATCTGCACAGTTCGATGAAGGTGGGGCGAAGGGTCTTTTGCTGAACAATCTTGGAGTGTATGGTAACTGCCGAGTGTTATTTGATTCACTGGAAGTACCTGGGAAGTGTTCGTCTTTTGAGGCTGAAGGTGATGGAGCTGAGGCAATTGATATATCTTTTGCTAGAGGTATAGTAGCTTCTGTGATATATCTTGGTTCTGCTTTCTGTCAAATATCTTATGCTTCTTTTATTTTATTTTTGTTCAGAATGCATTGAACAAATGGTATTGGATATGCCTAAGAAGCATGAAATATCACCCAGTCTTAGGGCTATATTCGATGTATTTGACGAGGACAAGCAAAAACCATCTGAATCATTTTCTTCTGACCAAAGTTGTTCTGCGCAAGTTTTCCAAACTGCCGATAGTAATCATGAGGAAGATAATGATGCATTTGAGAGTTTTGGAACTTGGGGCTTCGATCATGATGAACAAGCAAGTGTGGTAGATGAAGGATCTTATGATCAAGATCAAATTTTACCAAGCCAACCGGAGGTTCAGATTAATTATTTTTGGTTGCCATAAATCCAGCATATGTTTTAAGTGATCCTTCTAATGGAAAGAAATATCATAACTGCTAATATTTGTGGTAAATAATTGCAGGATAATAAACATTTTAATTTTGATGACCTTGACGAGGATAATAGTTTTGAGAAAGTTGACGGCTATTTGTTTTCAAGTTTGGGATTTGCGTCAAAGAAAAATGCCTGGGCGGGTCCAGATCATTGGAAGTATCAGAAGGGTAAAGGTAACCTTCGGTAGGCTTTTCAATCAATAATACAAATGTTTTTTTCTCCTGTTTGTTTGGCATTTAATAGATTTCTTTTACAGATTCTGAAGATCCAGCAAAGGATAATGGATTACCAAAGACCAAAAAAGCAAAAAACAGAAAAGCAGAATCTGACATTGAGCTGTCAAATGCCTTGGACAATGATGTATTGGATATCTTTGCTCCTCCAAAGAATCCCAAGTCACTATTCCTGCCAACAAATAGAGCACTGTGTAACACTAAACTTCCAGAAGATTGCCATTACCAACCAGAGAATCTCGTGAAGCTATTTCTGGTACCTCATGTTACGGTAAACTTCAACAGTCCCTCCCAATCTCCCCTCCATGAAATTTAAGTTAGTGGTGAAAACAGACAGATATATCTTGCTGGAACTTTAGTTTCTCTCTGTGTGGTCACAAGAATTCAATCTTGGGTTATATATTGATTTTTTATATTTCGTTATTTCAGTGCATCGGAAGGAGAGGAAGCAAGACAACAGGTGACAATGACTTCTATGAATCTATATTATACAATCACGTACACTGGACATTTGGGATGTTCTGATGTTAAGCTGTATTCCCAGTTGCAAAGATTCAGCATGTTGATAATGTTTAAAATTTTGTTTCAGTATCTCTAATTAGAAAGAACAAGGAAATGCTGTAACATACACACATACATGCAGAGTAAGAATTGCTAAAAGAGTGTTGTTTAATTGATTGAGAAAACAGCTGCACCATGACAAAGTAATAAATTGGCATTATTGCTAAATTAAATCCCAAAGGTTCCCAAAAAAGTATTATGATTATCTTTGCTTGGTTTGCTCTTATACTGGATCTAAATATTTCTAAAAATTCTACAATTTTAGCTCCAAACAGAAAATTAGAAATTTAAACCCAAAACTATGGACCCTGGAAACTGAACTTTTCAAGCCCAAAATTCAATGATCAGAGTGAGATCGATGATGAATTCATGAAGTTCATATATTAGCAATTCATTTGTCTTGAGAGAGGAAAAATTTCAAGCTTTGACTTTGTTAACATTTATCAGGAAGTTTGCCGTTCAAAAGGCTAACCCCTGGATCTTTATACACAAAAAACACAAGCTAAATGTCACATTATTTTGATGACTGCTAAGTGAATCATATTTGACTACCTTTTAATATTTCTCTCTTTCCTCTCTACTTCGCTCTGTATCTCACCTCATTTTATATGGAGTGTTACACTTCTTTAATTTACGATTTTCATTATTTATTTGTATTTTTACCTTTGTACACTAAAGCATATCTTTATCATGTCTTATCAAGAATCAATCAAAATTTCCAAATTAGTTCCCTTTGGAGACTAGTGCTAACCCTTTGTTGTGGTTAGATGAAGTAAGGCAACAAAGAGATGACTATGGAGAAATGCCATCATGGGATGATGAAGGTGGTTTTGGAGGCGCATTTGATGATGGAATTTCTTATAGTGATGTTGATGAGTCAAGCACTTTGGTCTCTCAACCAAGACAGGTTAGCATCCTTGTCCCATAGTTACTATAATTTTACGATGTTACGTTTTCCTGAATATATCAACAAAAAATTCAATTTCACACATTTATATAGATAATAAAAATATATCATCCATATAATTCTTACAATATACAATCTATCTATCTATATATATATATACACACACACTATACACACACACACACACATACATATACATATATGTATATATACATACGTGACACTTGATAAAATACGTTAAAGTTTTCAATTTAAAATTTTGAGGTGCTATAATCTCTTATGGAGAGCTGAAGCCTCAAGCCCTACGGAAAGGATTTTAGCCAAGCCTATGTTTTCTACAATTTCCATGTTAGTTTGCCATTTTATAGATAGGAGCCCTTCTCTGATAGAAATTCCTCATGTAAGGCATCAATAGCATCTCGAGAAAAAACTCGTGTTTAATTTTTTTAGATACATATGTACTGTTTTTGATATTCTCAATCTATTTTATTTTTGATTGGATACACTTCTTTTCTTCTCTACTTAGCATTCATTCAAGAGCATTTTGTTGAATTATCCAATTTGTAAACTGAGAAGCTCATGTCTAAAACTTTTGAATGCTACTTATTCAGTTTTCTTTAGGCTTTCACTTTGATTTTTTATATATTAAAATTGTAAACGTTGCCGTTAGCGGCCTTTTGCTTGGATTATAGATTAAGTTAATCTAGAATGTTCATGGTTCATTTCGGTTTTCTTTTCTCCTATAGGATCAGTCTGACCTATGTTAACAACAAGAACAGGGAAGAGTGGGGTACATGCCATGAACCAAAAAGGGAAAAGTAAAAGAGTCGAGCGATTACTTACAACCTATGCACCTACATCCCATCAAAAAACTTTCTCCACACCAGATGAAATATCTTTATTCTAAAGAAATATGGGTAACCAGTATTTTTTCTACCTTCTTATGGTATCATATGTGGGGACACGAACAATCATCTGAACCAAACAGCTACAGTTGGGATATAGATTTTTCCTAGGGTATGTCTTTTCCTTGAAACAATGTTATCAATACTAAACACTTCAAACGTTTATAATTTGTGGGAAATTGGACCTGCTCAACTTTGGTTTTCGTACTGGGAAGGTGTTTGTTAATCATAGAAACCACAAAGCGTAAATGAAGTATTAGTTCAAAAGTAGAACTAGAAAGACACTGTTTTTGCATCTTAGGTGTTACTAAAATGAAGAAATCTTTCCTCAGGAAATACACAACTCAGGAACTGTATCGCTAATAACTTAATCCTTCTTCATAGGTTATTTTATCATTAGAGGGTAGAGATGCGAATATATGCAGCAAAACTACTATTTTCTTTTGGACAATGAGAAATATAAATCCTTATTCTCAAATTCTAGTCATTGTATGCAAGGATTTAATGATAATCATGGATCTGATGTTTCATTGCTTCTGTCTCTTTTTTCTTCTGAGTAATTAAATATGATTTTAACCAAATGTGGCAAATCACTTACTGGACGAGACAAAATCTGTTAAAGAGCCTGCATCATGGATTTTTGTACTTCTAAAGTAACCTGTTACTAATTTTTGTAATTCTAAATAATTTTTAGTTAATGAGTTATATTTTCAAAATCAATTATTGCCTAGTTTGCTTGAAAATATGTTGCAGTCAGTGTTTATTTTTTATCTCCTTGTCGGGATGAACAGATTAGTAAGATTGAAGTTCAGTTTGATAAAACATCTAAACAAGTTGATGTTCACTCACTCAAGGAAACCCTGTGGGACCATATACAGAAATTCAATGAAACTTCAATTCAGGTAAGTCCAAAGTTCTTGCGAAGGCCTGATTTTACTTCCTTGATAATTGAGCTCTATATAGGTTCAAATTGAGTAGTTGATAACCAATTGCATATTCAGTATACATGATTTTTTCCCCTCATTTATTAACTTATGTTCAAAACATAATAACAAACTTCTTTGATTTGTAATGACAAAAACGTTAGATGAGTTGGTTTTTAATAAGATAACAAAGTAGAGAAATCTATGTGCAAGTGAGGGGATGCTTGGAAGTAATCATTGAACAATTACTACATAATATATCACCCAATAGTCAAATCCTTGGAAGCTCTCTATTTCTGGAACTTTTACTAAGCAAGACTAAGGGAAAAATCTAAATTCTTTTGAAAAGATAAATCACTTTAGCTATCACTCAAGTTGAGATATAAAATAGAAATAGGGAGACTCCTATTATAGGTGTACAAGAGAGAGGCTTTTGGTTATTATTTTATGTGGAATTCACACCATTCCTGTTATATTGGGGGTAACAAAAGATAATTCCTATTCCATGTGGAAAAGTCATCCTATCACACTTAGGACATAGGAAATACCAATCTTATAAATGTGGGATTGTCTTTAAATAGGAAATTCTTTAATACACATTAAATATGAAATGTCTAATATACGCTTAATTGTAGAATTAATCTCCCGAATTCCAACAAATTTTTATGCAAATAAAATGTATCTGTAAAAGATTTAATCTCAAATGATGGTCCAAACAAAATTGTCTTGAGTATTCGCCTACTAAAAGCGATTGCATCATCCAAGGGAAGAGAACCTAATATGGAATGGAATTATTCCATAAGTACAGGAAATTTCTACATATTGTTGACAGGAATTTGAAATGGTTTAATCCTATCCATCACTGTGTTGTTTTCCCTCTCCCAATTTTGAATGTAAACCCTTCATTTCAAATTCCTGTATGAATTCTGTATAATTTTCCTGTACCTAAAGCATGATTCTATGGAATGTATCAAGAGCAAATAAACCGACAAGATTTTTGTATATAGTTACGAAGCTTTAGTTAAATTTTAGAGCACTATTAATGACAACAAATCACCTGTCAATATTACCATAATTCATTAACAATCATAAATATAAATTGATGTACATCTATGAACAAAATTCAGCTTTCCCTTCTACCGAAATTCTTATTTTGTAGTATCTTATTTCATTCCTTATCAAACTGGTTTATGAAAATTTCAGCTNTACCGAAATTCTTATTTTGTAGTATCTTATTTCATTCCTTATCAAACTGGTTTATGAAAATTTCAGCTGTACATGTTAATGAATTAAAATCAAAGAGAATGGTTGCTTTGTACGATGCCTGCTTAGATATACTAAGCATCTCACTGCAAGGTAGTTTCTATGGATTTTGGCTGTATATGTTGAAGCTTAGTTGTTCTCACGTAAAGAGAAACTCTACTAATCAGTTATGAACTGGATGTTCCCATGTGAATAATACTTCACAGGAAGCCATATAGAGCATGGTGGTTTGTTTAGGTTAAAGATGTGAACTTTGGAACATGGAAATGTGACGAACAATTATTGGTTGTTTCTTTGGAATAAAGGTAATAACAATTAAAAAACTCATTGGAGGAAGCTCATCATAAAAGTGTAGAATCTTAACCAATCTGCCATGGTTTGGAAATGAGTTTGTAGTTGGACTAGAACATGTTTGTTACTTACATATTGTTCAGTTGAAAAGTAATTTCCAATGGCATTCGATAAAATAAATTAACTCTCTCTCTCTCTCTCTCTCTCTCTCTCTCTCTCTCTCTCTTTTTTTTTCTTTCTCAATTTTGATTGTGAAACGGCAAACGCTATTTATCTGTAATCCCTTTTTAGGGTTTTGATGTAAAAATATTGTGTTTTCTTTTTCCTTGTAATTAGGGAGGCCATGGTCTAAGGAAGAGCACAGATCTTTTNTGTGGGGGCGTGATTTGGGCGTGCCTGCTATTGTACTTTACCATTGTGTAAATTGAAGGTCTAATTATGGACTATTCCATATATTATGGGGAAAATGCAGGAAGAAACAGTGTCTTTCAGGCAAGTCCTAGCCAATTTCCCAGATGAATGCAAAGAAGCAGCAGCAGCAGCTGTTAACGACATATCTCCACATTTGTGCTTCATATGCCTATTGCATCTAGCTAATGAACACGGATTGTCAATTCATGGCTGTCCCAGCTTGGATGATCTCACCATACAACTTAAATGACATACTATAATGTCTATCAAGTTAAGATACGAAATTAAGGTAGATAAATTTGAAATAGTCCAGATGACAGAGACATTGATCTCTTCATTTTGTAATGTGCTTCTAAAGTTGTTAATATACAGATTCGATCAGAGCTCTTGGTCGTTTCAATGATGCATCCTTACATTGAAACTTTTGTGTTTTAGAAATTTGAGGAAAAGATGAATTTTCTTCATTTAACAATGATAATTTGAAATTATCTTGTTTTCATTTTCTTTGGTTTTTTCCCATTATCCCTACTATCTTAAAAGAGTGAATTCGCCGATTACTGTTAATTTCTGAAGCTTTTTTTAAAATCTCAATTCATTCCTATTCATCATCTACTATTCATATAAGACTTAAAGTTAATTTGAACTTCTTCCTACCATGTTCAGAATTGTTGATTTTATTGCTCCTGAAGAGGAAAAAAGAGTGAAGGCAATATTCCGCGCTGTGTGGAGCAAAAACTCTGCATTGCGCGGAGTATTTTCTCCGCACACTCCACACAGTGACTCTGCACTATGCGGAATTTAAAAAAAAAAACTCCGCACAGTGCGGAGTGTGACCACTGTGACTTTGCATTGTACGGAGTGTTGGAAGAAAAAAAAAAATTTCGGTGTTTGCACAGCGTGGATTTTTTTTTTTTTAATATTGGATTACAGTTAATGTTAGTATTAGTTTTAAATTGTTTTCTTGTTAATAATATTGTTCGATGTGTAACTAATCTATTTTCCCAAACAAGTTTAGCGTCCCATATAATTATATTTTTCACCAATAAAAAATGTGTTTTTATCCACTACCAATAATGTCAAAAATAGAAATTAGAGAGATGAATGAAATTGTTTTAATCATATCAAGTCTAACGCATTAAATTTTGCAAGTAGGGCAAAAATAAGATTAAGGAGCTATTTGCCGTTTTGTCACTTTTTGATTAAAATTGATAAAATGTGCAGTTGATAAAAATTGTGAGTATATAAATGTATGATTAAAATTAAAATTTGATCAGTTTAGAAGTAAACAAAATTTTATCAAATAAGCACAATGAAATTATTGTATCCTTATCTGTCAAGAATTTCCAAATTCAAAAATGATTCAGGCAACTCTTCTGCTTCAGATTTTAGTGCACATTATAAAACCTTCAAAAAGAAAAATAATAATTTATATGACTAGAAAGTAGAAACTGTCTCCCTAATTTAAATTCTTATAATCTATTTAATAATAATAATAATTTTTATATTTACGAAGCTAAACCACTATCATTTTCAATCAAGATTCATCCATTTACCAGATTATAGAAGTTATTTCTAGAATGAAAATTTCTTTTTCGAACAATTTGAAATGCTTACTTTTTCAAATTATGAAAACAGAAACGAAATTTGAATCATGATCAAAATGATCAACGAGCTCAAGACAAAAACATACAATCAACATGATTGAAAACAAGATCAGAAATTAATTCGAGTCCACCGAAATTATTGTACCTTGTTTGACGGTATCATGTCGATTCTATTTTATTCTAATTGTCTCAATCATGAACAGAAAAAAAAAGAATCAAACTAAATTACATAACCCCATTTATTGTTTTTCACATTTAGGCTTTAAGACAGCTAATTTACAGAACAGAAGTCACAAAATCCATTCCCTAAACCCCAAAATTTACTTTGAAACAAGAAAGTAAAAATATCTGAAGTGTGGTAACATAATCTAACCATCCAATTTTACAGAGAAAAATAATATAATTTTGCCTGAAATTTTAGGGGATATATTTACAGAAAATAGCTACCCTTTTCTCAGTAGAAACTCCTGCACCTCGTCCAACTAACAAGTATGTTACTGTACCTCAGCCAAGTAATGCATTCACGATTTCCCTTAACATGGCAGCAAGTATATGTTAAAACCTCATATATGAAGCTTTGCATAAATAGAGCTGCCCGCATCATGTCATCTTATTGATAGAAGCTCATTTGCCAGACGCATTTTAAGTAAATGTGATTTTGACTGCATTGGTAAACTTTTTTATTTTTTCTTTGAAATGGCCAACTGCACACATGTTTGGGCATTGTACCAATCTACAATAAGTCAATATGCGAATTCCTAATTCCATTCTTTAACACAACTGAAGGGATGTCTCGAACTTTGTTGAAGGAAAGAAGAAAAAACTAAAGCTTCAGGGGATAAATAATTTGCTCCTTAGAGAAAGTACAATGAATTCCCCAGTAGTTACTACACGTTGTCCAAGTACGTAATGCACATGTTACTACAGATTATACAAGTAACAAATAAATCACAATTTCCCCAAACATTGCAGCACATGGTTGTCCTTTTTATCTCCGTCCAGTAACATAGACAAACCTCCAATACGAATATCTAGATAATTCCAGGAAAGACAATAAACAGAGCTGACCATGTTATTGCCATCAAACTCTTAGAAGTTCATTTGTTAGACATAAGCATTTAAAGCAAATTCATGGTTTTGACTGCATTAGCTAAGCAGCCAACGTTAATCAACTGCAAAATTGATGAAAATTAAACATCTTTTCATTGTCTGAAATGGCCAATTTCACACATTTTCCTACATACAGAAGATATTCTCCCTTCATGATTTCAAGTTTTCTCTATTCATTTATTTGAGTTTTTCCTTTCTTGCTCCCTCCCTTTTTTTTTTTAGTGTTGTTGGAGGTGAGTACATGTTGAATATGACCGAAAGTAGCTACTCTTTGGCCTTTATCATAATTGTAAAGATAAACTATTTACTGCATCAAAATTACACTTTTCATTTTCTAATTATCAACATTTCTTCGACATTTATTTCTTGACATTTTCAATGTCATGATATGTCTGCATAACTGTGTGATTATTAATTGGATGTACAAATTTGTTATTGATTCAATATTTACTTATAATTCCTCTCTTCTGTTGCCTTTCAATTTAAATTCCTATTTATCATGTTATTTATGCTGTTTGACTGCTTGTTTCTGACCTTTTTTCCTTTGTTGGAGAATATACATTGTTATAATTATATTGCTGATTTTCTGTTCTATATCTGCTGTCCACTTCTTTTACCTGTAACTAATTTGGCTTCGGAACATTTCAGACTTTATGATAATTGTCTATATTTTTGAGACTTACCTTTAGTTGTAGCATCATGGTGCTCTAAAGTTACATACACTTCCAAAACCTTTTGATGGGAGTAATTAGCCAAGAGAAGTTTCAAAAAAATTCGTGCATATAGTCTTCATAAAAGGTTGATTATTATTACTCTTTCTTCTAATTGTTATTAATGCATGGTCTAAGTTTTTCTTGCACGAGTTTTCCACTAACCACAAGTTCCTTTGTTATTGGTTTTTATTTCAGCCATTTCCATTCTATTTACGAGCTTATAATCATATTTATGGACTCTGCAATTCTTTACTCTGGGATATTGCCCTGGTTTGGAATGTAATTCCTCCTGTATTTTGTTGGTGCTCTTTTGTTTAAGAACTCTCTATTGACTTCTTTTTGTCTGTTGTGACTTCAGAGGTCAAGAGAATTTTTCTACATTTTGCTCTCAATACAAAAAATGAGATATTCCACACACTTGCATTTTTAGTAGGAGTTATGGCTTGGTCACATGTGCATATACATCTCTTCTTATTTGCTTAGAAGGATATCAATCTTTCTCATTTACAGAGGTTGGTTACAGATTCTAGATCAGATGTTTTGTCTTTATTTCTCGTGAACTTGCTTTGCCTAGAGAATAATGAATCAATTTCAAAATAGTATTACGTCATATTGT
The DNA here is from genome assembly GCA_903798405.1 of Fraxinus platypoda. Taxonomy (NCBI): domain Eukaryota; kingdom Viridiplantae; phylum Streptophyta; class Magnoliopsida; order Lamiales; family Oleaceae; genus Fraxinus; species Fraxinus platypoda. Next base: position 3,792 of record CAIGRT010185766.1, on the reverse strand, counting down.
AATTTTTGTAAGAAGATTTGCTTAATAAATCTTCAATTCATACCAATTTTTAAAGGATTGAATGTTTCACGAGCATTCATTAGGTTAAAAAATAAGTTCACTAGAACTTCTTCTTGTCCTATAGAGATGTAATATAAAATTTGCTAATGTTCATTATTGAGTTTTTAAAGTAGCCCATTCCGTTTCCCTCCAAGAGTAGCTCTCATCCGGCCTCTTAAAATCTATCAAAAAAACCAGCAGAAATCTATCACAAATCATCACATTTATGAAGTCTGGAGTAAGATTCATCGAAATACTTTTCTTCTCAATAGTTTACCGTAATCTTGTAACAACAAGCATAATTTGTAGCACTATATTAATCCTGCATCTATTTTGAAACGTTATTTGATTTCTTGTACACAAGAGAATGTTCACACTTACAAACATGTACTTTTCGTAGCTGTATTGTTTACGTTTTGGACAAAAACTTGTACTAAATTAAGCTATTTTGCAGAATTCTTACAAATTCACCTAACTACATATAGATTATACCAATAGTAACGTAAATTAGAAGTAATTCATGTGCGCATGTGAAATATATTCCTTCTCTTAATCTCTTCCAGCTGAAAAAAAGTCATATTTTTTTATTCATGAACCAATATTATCAACTTTGTGGATTAATTTCTACCATCATGTTATTCTCTTGAAAATGGTTAAAAAAGAGGGAAATGAAGGGACACATTACTATACTGGACACATTTGATTAATTTGTTTGCTAAGATTTAAGGGTTTGAATTTCTCATTAGGGCAAACTGGGGTCCAATTTTTTTGTCAATATTTTATTCATGTGGAGCCCACCTCCCATGTGAAATTTCTGTAGGAATTCTGGAACACTATTTCTGTACAAATGGTTTTATTCATTTTGTTATTATATTTTTAAGTATTTTTAAATATTTTTAACATGTGTAGACCTGACCCAAATTTATTATTTGTACCGACTGAGCAATGCAATTTTGACACTTAACTCGTGTCTTTTTATGCATTTATTTATTAAAATTAAAGTCCAATTGTTTAGGAAGAATAACACAAGAGGTTCTGGTTCCCAATCTTTGACACTTGGATCACCAAACTTCAAAATGGAGCATTTAAGTACCAAACCTTTCATTTTAATAGCACTAGGAAGAGTTTTCCTGAAGACGATTTTACCACTACCATTAATTAAGGAATCAAATTTATATTAAAAAGATAGTTCTACCCTTGTTTTTAATAAACAACAAATTAAATGGAAAAACAACGAGGATAAAGGAAAAAAAGAGAGAGATTCATCTTGTTCGCTAACATATTCCCTACCCTTTCACTAAACTACTCCCCACTTCGGGGTTGTTTAACAAAGTTTTTTGATAATTTTTAATAAAGATTGATGAAATATGTACTTAAAAATGCATAAAAGTTGTGATTTTCATAAAATATGTGGTTAAAATTAAATTTTTAACCTTGAAGTTTTTTCAAAAAATGACTAGGTAACTATCACATCACATATTAATTGATGTGGCGCAAATTTTTAAAACAAGAATAATATTTTTATCTAATCTCACTAAATCTGTAAAATTCTAAGAAAAGATGAATTCCGACGTTTTATAAGATTACATGAAAAGCTTATAAAATCTATTTTTATCTGGACTTAGCATAACGAAGAGCTATAATTTCAGTTTGCATTCTATTATCAAATGGTGGTAGATTTGGGGTGGGGGAGTGGAGGTGATTTGATGAAGGGGTGGGTTATATGTTGGTAAAGAAGATGAATCATTTTCTCTTTTTGTTTGGAGATGTAAATGCTCTATTTCGAAGTTTGGGGATCTAAGTGTAGTGTCCATTAAAGAACGGTATCCTTGAGTCGTTGGCTGTTACTGCAGCTGCTGACTTTGTTGTAAATTAGAGAAGGAAAATAAAGACAATTACATAAACATGGACTTAGATTTTTTGGTCCAATCTTTTAGTAGCAAAATGTTCTGATTTAAGTATGGCAATGGTCGGGTTGGCACGGAGCTGTCATTATCATCTCGATTTCATTGGAAATTCTCGAGAAGAGAGATCGAATTGGACCGGACTGGACCAAACCACGAGATAAAAAAGTAAATTTCATTTATTGTCCAATTTAATTAATTAATTATATTTAAATTAAAAAATAAAATAAAATAAAACAATTTAAGGCTAGTTTAAGAAATTCGAAAGGGGTCATGATCCCATCCACCCCTCGTTTATTATTACAACCAAGGGGAATTGCTGCCAGAATTTTCACAGGTCTGTTTTTCCTTTTTTTCTCATTGTCCAATAAAAAATTGTCAAGTGTTATTTGTATGAATTCTTATACCACCTTTTCTGTACAAATAACAACTCTCTTATTATTAGGGGGCAGAGATTCTCCCCTCCATTTGAGTTGGGATAATGTTGGGCAGATCGAAGGTGGGAAACTTTGCAATCCCTAGTTCTCATACTGAAAAAAGTTTCATTTCGAGACCCTAGTTATATATATAAAGAAATTTTTGCACAATGTAATCGACCTATATTAATCCCAAAAAAATCTATTATTTGTTTGATAAAATTTTATTAAATTAAGTCTACGTTTGGTTCAACTGAAAAGGTAAATAAAATCTAACTTAGATCAACATTTAATTTTAATTAAAATTCACAACTTTTCAATCATATATTTTACCAACTTTAATCAAACTCTATCAAAAAAAAAAAAAAAAAACCTAATTTTTATATTCTTCAACTGATTAAACTTTAATTTTAGGTTGAAGACAGTTAGATCTCTGGTGGAATTATTTATGCATAGTTTTCTGAGTTAAGCGCGTAAGTAGGCAGCAGTCACACGCAAACGCTGTCTCAACTCTGTAACACTGAACTGAACATTCATTGTGTTTACAAAAGGGGAGCTCACATCGTAATCGTATGCACAACCAGATCTAAACCAAGCATCTTCCAATCTCTTTCAACAAAAACAAAAGCAAAAGTTACAAGGAAAAAAGAAGGATAAAGAGTATAGGAGTTTGTGCTTCCTTTTCTTTCCATATTTGAACGAACCCAGTTTCTGTTCTTATAGTAAAACAAGGAAAAAACCCATAACATTTGGGAAGAGAAAATGACAAGTGTTGTTATACTGGCTCTGACGGTATTAGTGATTCTGGGCTTCACTAATGGGGAAGACCCATATAGATTCTTTACGTGGAATGTTAGTTATGGTGATATTTACCCACTTGGCGTTAAGCAACAGGTGATTTTGTTTGCTATCTTCTTCTCCGTTTTTCACATTATTTTGAAATTAACACTGAAATGTGTATTTATCGCAGGGAATATTGATTAATGGTCAGTTTCCAGGGCCACAGATTGAGACTGTCACTAATGAAAATTTAATTGTCAGTGTCTTCAATAGCTTGGATGAACCTTTTCTACTCTCTTGGTGAGTCACTCCTCTTAATGTTTACGTTAAATTTTTGTGGTTTAAAAGTTAAATTTCTTGAAATTGTGTATTATTGGCTGCCTGGCTAGATTTCACTCAGTTTGTATGTGCTTGTTTGTGGCTAAGGTGGGAATTCATTGCGGAAGTATGGTGTTTACTGCATAAAGTGTTTAGGTGCAATCATTTTGATATTGAATAACAAGCCCATTCGAAAGAATTTTGGAATGATTCTTCAAGATCTACTGTTCTTATTGCTGCTGTTGGATATAAAGCTGTAAATCCGATTACGAGATCAATAATAAGCAAATGTATGGATACATATTTGTGGGATTTTAGCTTCAATATCTTCAAGA
>CAIGRT010185752.1:0-11703 GCA_903798405.1 Fraxinus platypoda | reverse complement strand
AAGTTGTTTTCTTATTTTTGAAATAATGTATACTTAAAGTAGGATTTATGAATTTTTCCCCAAAAAAAAAAAAAACTGATAACTTGACTTTGGGCTAGACAGCCCAGTCCAGTCCCCCCTCCCCCAATCCGTCCCTGTCTACGACGATTAACTTGATTCAACTTAAAAATACTTTATTAATACCGCTAATTCCCATCACCGTAACGCTCTTATTATCATAACAATTTGTTGTACTCTTGATTTTCCTTTATGTAGATTAACTTCTGATTCCCTTGAATTATTACTTATTGACAATTTCGCACAACACGTGTACTTCAACTAGGGTTTTTGAATTATTTCTTGATTTTAGAATTTGAAATATGTCCTAATCAACCTCCCTTGTCTGAATTCTGGACAGAGACATGAATTTTGTTGATTCCGACAATTATAAGAAGGATAATTCTAATTAATCAACCTTATTTGTCTAAATTTTGTAGTATCAGAGGACATTACAATGTCTATATTTTACTGTTCAACAAGATGACATTTGTCCCTTGTTTGATTTTATTATTAAAATATTTTATCAATTTTTATCAAAACTTACTATTTTTTAATAAAACGATAGGATAGGAGCCATTAAAGATATTAACAAAACAACTAATTCAAATATCGAAAATAAAATATTTAGCTAAAGTTGCTCCTGCATTAGACAAATAACTCATTGTATCACAATTTATTCTGCAATATCTCAAAATTACTATCAATACCTTGACATTGTTACAAAATAATCCTTGATTATACGTAATCTTGTAAGCGGTGTACAATAATGTATCGTTTATGATAATCCGAAGCACTTAAAAATCCTTATGTAATGAACACTAGCGAAAATTTGTCAGAAAAATGACCCAAAATGTAGACCGGTTCATGTTCTTACAAGTTGATGAGAAGCGTACTTAAAGGGGATCCAAAACAATATACAAAAAAAAAAAAATTACAATTTGCAAAATCCCAATTTTGTGCCCATACCGCTAAAACTTTCCAATGTGGTTGCAAAATTTGATATGATATATTGAATATATGATCAACTAAAATCAGAAAGAAAAAAAAAAGTAGATAAAAATTCACATTTTGTCATGTTCAATCCTTTAATCAATATTCAAAGTGGAAGCTTCATTTACTATATCAGAAAAAATAAAGAAAAAGAGAAATTAATGAAAATTGCCGAAGAGATTGTGATTCTTTTGTCAAAATCAAGATACACGTTGTACTTTCTTCAATGTTAAAAAAGAAAAAAAAAAAAGTTAAAAAGAGGGTGAAAAAAGGGTGTATGCAAAATTTCTTTAAAGCATAGTCTTACAAGAAAAAATAACATATACAAATTTTTGAAAAGTTAATAATTGCCGTGTTAATGGTCGAGATCTCACAACATGTGTTGTCAAATTAGTTGTCAACAAAGATTGTACAACTAACTTTATTCAAATTTCTTTACCCATTAATGATACGGTTGTATTACATGTACATAACAGCTTACATAATGGTTTACAAACAGATGATGAGACGAGATTTAATTGGATGAACATCTCATCAATCAAATAGCTTCTCAACTTACATTTTGACACATCATTATTATATAAATTATTATATAAATAATTATGTACAACAAGAATTTTCTTTAATGAAATGTCCTAAAAAGAAAAATCAATATATATTTTGTTTTTGATGAGTACAGGATTTATGGACAGAAATATTACGGGAAAAACACTTGGCGGGTTTGCATTGGAAGGAAAAAAACAGGCCAACAAGGTGCTGCCACGACAGAACCTGTACAAATCCTGTTAAAAAAAGCATGTACTTTGAGCCTAAATGTTATGGAAAATGTTATTACAATGTAGTAAACTTCAACAATCATGCTACACGTCTGGACACAGACTCCCACCTATAGGGCAGAGCCACGTTTATAATAATTCGTAAACTATTCACCCAATAAATTTGACCAAAGAATATATATATATACTAGGAATATTGACTCAAATTAATTTGACATTTATATTTTCAGTTGAGTAACTATATTTACAACATTGAACAAATTATTTATTATAAGTGAAAGCCACGTACGTGTGTTTCTAGATTGACATTTTTTTCTTATTGATATTTTTTATAGATGATTTGCCTTCTCAATTAAAATATGGTACTTAAAGTCATAAATACGTATTTCATTTGATGTTAATTGTGGGTTACTTCGACGATTTGGTCAAATTCTATTGATTCAAATGCAAACTTGACAATTTGAGTACAGCGCAATAAACATGTAAGTTGACATTTTATGTTCGAAGATCAAAGTAGAGTACGTAATAAATGTAAAAGTATTGCATCTATGACCAGTAAAATCTCAATGAATTAAAATTCTCGAAATCATGAAAATTTATTAATTAATTGAGATATTATTTAATCAATAAATTAATAATTTATTAGTTTATACTTTAATTAATAAAAAAATTAATTTGTCAAGCTTTTTTTTCCCCCAAAATATTGAACTTTGTGATTATATGAATATTACCTAATTACCGAATTATCATTAATCTATGTACTTACATTATAAAGTTGATGATTCCCACCAAGAATTTGATCGCCGGGTCGTGCTAATTCCATATGAATCAGTACTGAGAAGCACGTGCCCATCACTCCAGCAATAGAATAAGTTCGTGATTGTAGTTAGTCTTATTAAATACAAGTCATGGATCAATCCATTTTTGCTACAAACTAAAATTATGTTTGCATTGCATAATTTTCTCTTGCAGTATGAGAACACTACATGAGAATTTCTTAGTGTGCCAAGAAAAGTTAAGAGATTATGTCTAATGAGACATTGATTTCAAGATTGAAACACGTTAGGTATTGAAATCATATTTTACGAAGGTCTCATAATTGAGTCATAATTCTCTTTTTAGAATGTATTATCTTATATATTTTGCGAATTATTAATTTATCACCTTAATTCCAAGTCGGAACTGATTAAAAATATTATTTAATCGAAATTAATAATTTATCGAGGTTTTACTGTAATTATTAAATACACATATACACGCATAGTTGAAGGTGAAAAAGTGTATCAAATAGATATTTTCCCAAGTAATCTTTCCCTCTAATTATAAATTTAAATTGTTTAATATTCAAGTCAAGTCTATAACTTTGAGTGTTAGTGGACAGTTTCTGTTCGCTTGACTGTTAAAACATGACTTGCACGCGTCTAAGTGTTATAGGTAAAACGGGTCAACATTGATCTCCACAAATAAAATTAAAGTCAAAGATTGAGATAAGAATGTTAAAAAAAAAAGGTCAATAACTCAAGTGTGAAAATGGGCAGAGGTTGAGGACTTTTAGTGCAATTAAAAGTTGTGCAATAAAAGGAAAATACGATGTCAATATAGCCATCCTAAGAATAGACACGGGGAACTTGCCTCGAATAGGATGTGGATTGGGGCCAAAACATTTGCCCTCAGTTTGGGACAAATGTTCCGCGTTCTGTACTCACTCGATTTATAAAATTTTATTTTATTATATATTTACGTATTAACTTTATTTTGAACCACATATTCTATGAGATTTACTTTTATCAAAATTTTCTGAAAAACTGATTTTAGTTACATCAAATAGGGACATAATATGATTATAATACAATTTATATAATATAATTAAATTAATGCCCAAAAATACCATCTTTTTAAATTAAATAAAACACAAGAAAAATTTATAAACGGGGATTGGGAGTTTCGAGTCCTGCCCGACCCCGAATAAGTGGGGACGAGGAAAGGGATGCTCGAACCTGAACTCATCCGATTGTCATTCCTACCTAAGAGAGAATATTACAAAAACTCTTACCACTATTAATGCCCAAAAATACCATCAATTTTGAAATAACAATTAAATGAATAAAATACAACTAATCCGTGTATATGATATCGAGTAATGCTATGCAGCCCCACTGAGGTTACAACTCCAGTCTAGATTGTTTTAAATGATAGGTTAAATGAAATGTGAAATTAAATGACTTATTTAATTTCATCTATCATTTAATGTCACATTAACGCCACCTAAACTGAGGTTGTAATCCCAGTGAGGCTAAATAGCATTACTCATTTACTCTATGATATCCAATATCTTGATACCCCGCAATGTCGTGGTGTGTGTAGACACCTTCGAATATCTTGATATTCAAATGCCATGTGCTTGTATATGTTCTGTTTATGTCCCAACTTTGACAAATGTCTTTGCTAAGGCTGGACTTGCATCACTAGCCATACACCCATCCTCCACTACCACATTCCCCTTTTACTCGCCACTGCCATTTGTCTTCCCCATCCATCGCCTATTTTCCCTTCTACTTCGTAAACCCACTATGTCTTCTAAACCCTCGTCCCGTTCTCCACCCCAACGTGCATTTTCCCAACCTCGACCCCTTCCACTCACCCCATCTATCATTTACGACATGCATCTCTCTTCTCCTACTGATATTGCGTCCATCCAACCCCTTGGTCCCGTCTTCCACCCTCTCTTTGTTTTTCTTTCATCCTATAGATTGAAACGATAATCAAAATTCTACAAATTCAAAAGATTGAGAACTATTTTACTAAAAAAATTGATCGATAACCGGTTTATTATAATTACTTCACAAATAATTTAGAAGAGTCCTCCGTAGCTATCTTTCTTATAAATATATTAAAGATTATCGTAAGACATTTGAAGATCCATGCGAATAAACATCCCCTCACCTAAAACCCAAGAAAAATAAAGAGACTAGAAAAGTTTATTTGAGGGTACAGATGGCAAATTCATCTCCCTTTGAATTTGTACCTTTCAAACTTTTTGTCTACACGAAGATACTGTTCCTCACAAGTGACACGTGTCCTACGATCTATCTCTATCTCTCTCTCTCCCCTCTGCTATACATACACGTATACATGCAAAAGATCTCTTATGTTTCTCTTTCTAAAACATGAGCTGGGAAGAGGTTCCGTGTGTGGAATTTGAGCAGTACTAATGGAATTAATGGCCATTCTTTCGGTTCCTCTTACCCTATAAATATATTTCTTTAGCTTCATTTCATTTTATTCAAAAAGCTGCTCATTGTCACTTTTATTTGATACAATCACATCCAAGAGTTTTCCAATAATGGAATTTGTGTCCACAATTTGCTTGTTTTTAGTTATCATTTTTATCCACTTTCTCATAGTTTTTCTTCTGAAATTCTCATATTCTGCCCAGACAAAGCTGCCACTCCCACCAGGCACTATGGGTTGGCCATATATTGGAGAAACCTTTCAACTATATACACAGAACCCAAATGTTTTCTTTGCCTCCAAAGTTAAAAAGTTAGTGCAAAAGCTTCATTTTGTGTTATTTTTCCTTCTTCATCTCTTAAATTTAATTTTCAATGCGCCACAATTGTCGTAGGGAGATGCAACCACTTTTTTTCAAAAAATATAGCTGATAGTAAATGCACAATGTAGTCCTAATTTTTTTTATCAGAAACCAGCCATGTGCACAATTTTAATAATAAGACGATGACAAGAAGATCCCAAGACCTTCGCCATAACATGTAGAACGACGCCGTCCAGAAACTTAAGCTTTAAATATTGGGATGACGATGACAAGAGAGACGCTCATTTTTTTAAAACTTAATCTTCAACACTTCCGTTGTTTCTTGTTTCAACTTTCAATAATTATTGCATATAATGGCTGCTATGTTTGATTTTGAATAGGTATGGTTCTATCTTCAAGTCACACATATTGGGATGCCCGTGTGTGATGATATCAAGCCCAGAGGCAGCAAAACTTGTGCTTGTGTCGAAAGCTCACCTCTTCAAGCCTACATTTCCAGCTAGCAAAGAGAGGATGTTGGGACAACAAGCCATTTTCTTTCAGCAAGGAGAGTATCATACCAAGTTGAGGAAGCTAGTTCTCAATGCATTCATGCCTGAAGCAATAAAAAATAAAGTCTTGGATATCGAATCAATTGCAGTAAGCTTACTACAATCACGGGAAGGCAGATTGATCAACACTTTCCAAGAAATGAAAACGGTATGTTGTGCTATTTTTCCCATAACATAGAGAAAAAGAAAAAAAAAAAAAAATCTCCTTTTATTGTTTTCCTTGTTCTTTTCTTTTTTTGGGACGTTTGCTTATACTTCATTATAGTTTTATAATTTAGAATGAATTTTGCTACACTTACAGCCATTAGAGGGCTATAAAATTTACAGCCCTCTNTATTCTAAATCAAAAATGATACTTGTACAGCCATTAGAGGGCTGTAAAATTTACAGCCCTCTCTAATTAGTGTGGACCCCACTAATTAATTAATTAGTGGGGTCCACACTAATTAGAGAGGGCTGTAAATTTTACAGCCCTCTAATGGCTGTACAAGTATCATTTTTGATTTAGAATATAGTGGAGCCTAATTATTGTGATTGTACGGAGTCAATACATGAATCGGCCTCCGTGGTGATCAGGTAGCTGTGGGGTTGGAAGGGGGCAAGGAAGCCCACTCCCAAGGGGTCGAGATCGCTGCCGGACCAAAATTTTATAAAATATAGTTTAACAATTTTATACTTGTAAATTTGACTTTGCCCTAATTTGTCTTATAAATAAGGATTCGTCGTTAGGGTTTTAAATTATCATCAAACACAGAGAAGGGGGTTAGAGAAGATACGGCGCCGTGCAATTTTTCTTGTAAACTTCTTTTCATAGTAAATTAGTGCAGTGACGGAAGATGATGTAGTCTCATTTTGACTCGAACCTCTACGTATTCTGTGTGTTCTTGTATCTATTTTCTTTCTGCGATTATATTGCTTTTGATAGTAGAATTAAGGTTTGTAATTCGTTGACCAAAATTAGCATGGTTTCTTATAGTAACTAAGAACATTGGTTCTTTAATAAGGCCTAGTTTGTATTTTTGTTTTGCATTGATGTAAACATATTGCCTATTCAATCGACTACCATATGAAATTTAGTTGATAATATAATTCTTTGATCTTGGATTCTTGCAGTACACGTTCAATATAGCATTGCTTTTCATATTTGGAAGAGATGAAGGTCTATACAGTGAAGATCTGAAAAGGTGTTATTACATTCTTGAAAAGGGATACAATTCAATGCCAATTAACCTTCCGGGAACACTCTTCCACAAAGCCATGAAGGCTAGGAAAGAATTGGCTCAGATCTTAGCTAAAATTCTCACACTCAGGAGGCAAACGAAACATGATTACAGAGACTTATTAGGATCTTTAATGGCGGATGAAGAAGGCCTAGACAACGAACAAATTGCAGATAACATTATTGGTGCTATCTTTGCTGCCCGTGACACCACTGCTAGTGTCATAACATGGATTCTCAAGTTCCTTGCTGAAAATCCAAGTGTCCTGCTTGCTGTCACTGTAAGATCTCTAGAAATCTTCAGGTTTTTAACCCGAAAACTTGTCCGGAACTGAATAACGCTTTCAAAAAATCCGAGATGAAACGAAGTCAAGATTTTAATCAATATCTTTGTAGGATTTTTTTGAGTTCTCTCAATATTTTCTCTTCTGTAGAACTGAATTTTTTCTCTTAAAAAACCTAAGTAATCAATAGAACTGAATCTTTTGAGCCGTGACTTTTTACCTCATTATTAATCAATATCTTAGTCGGATTTTAAAGCATTGCTTATCTTATTTCTGGGACTTCACAGGAAGAGCAAGAAGCCATAAGAAGGAATAAAGTAGAAAGTGGTGAAGACAAGATTTTGAGTTGGGCAGATACAAAGAAGATGACACTTACAACAAGGGTGATTCAAGAGACACTCAGAGTTGCCTCTATCTTATCTTTTACTTTCAGAGAAGCTGTTGAAGATGTTGAGTTCAATGGTTAGTTATTGTTTTCCGATAGAACTATCGGTAATTTGACTATTGTCACCAATGGAATATTTCGTTAGTGATACGATGGAATGCACAACCAACGATTCTCGGTGATCATCTATCGAGTATTCCATCGGTGAAGCTGTCGACAATTTAACCTATGTTTAAGATCCATTTTTTTTGTTGAAAATAAATTTTGTTGAAAATGAGCTTTATAGGTTATCTCATACCAAAGGGATGGAAAGTATTACCACTCTTTAGAAATATCCACCACAGTAGAGACAATTTTCGTGACCCCGAGAACTTTGATCCTTCAAGATTCGAGGTAAATATGTGTTTTTCGATTTTGTTCAATGTTAAATACAGAACAAGTCTATTTAAGATCTTTTCGTTCGACGTGACAGGTTGCTCCGAAGGCCAATGCATTTATGCCATTTGGCAATGGAACCCACTCATGTCCAGGAAATGAGTTAGCCAAACTAGAGATTTTGGTTCTTATTCATCATCTGACCACAAAGTATAGGTAAGTGAAACTTCTCAGCCAAGTACAACACAAAATCTCTAAAATTAAAGTTCTTAAGAGTAAGATTTTCTAAATACAAATTTTTTTTTTTATTTTAGAGGGTCGATACTTAAAATGATGCTGCAAGAAACTCTATATTATGATTTTATAATGATTTTATTTAATAAGTTACAAATTCCAGTACTCTGATTGAATTATTCAAATCATATTTGATTCACATAAAAAATATATTAAATAAAATATGAGAGGAAATCAATAAATTTTTCTTGACAAGTGCAAAACGAAGAGCCAAAATAGAGAATGTTTTTGGATTTTATAAAAAAAATTCTTTATAAATTTAAAGAAACTCTTTATATACGGAGAGTTTTTTTGGAGACGCTCTTACTGTATTTAAATTCCAGTTATGTTATTTTTGACATTCGTTTTCGCAGGTGGTCTCTTGTGGGCCCACAAAATGACATTCAGTATGAACCCTTTGCTCTTCCCCAGAATGGATTGCCCATCCAGCTCTCTCTCAAGAGACAGAGATGAGATTTCTAATGTTGGAAAAGAAAATTGCCGAGTAGAGGGATAGAGAGTCGCATTCCCAACTCGTTTTATTGTAAAAATCGGTTATGAATAATAAGTTTTGCCAAAATTCGTCGTGAATAACTAAGAGACAATGAGTCGTTTATATAGAAAGTGCTAGCTCTTTGGACAAAGATGAGAAAAGTTAAAGAGTAGTATTGCTTGTAATATGGTCTTTTATTCAAAATTAGGTAAGAGTGCTGCATAAGTTTGGAATTCTTACAATTGAATCATATGTACAAAAAACTATAATATATTATCAAAATAAGCAGTTTGGGTTTATTTTTAACATGTTCTTATCTCAATGACACGTGTGGAGAGGGTTGGAGATGAAATATTCAATTAGGAAAAAAAAAAACCAAAATAAATGATAGAAAAGTAGGGCACTTTGTGTCACATTGATTTTCAAATTTATTATTAAGCCCCTGTTTGGTGCACATTTTGAGTCCAAGAATACATTTTTTTTGTTTGATGTGATGGGGAAATATGTGGTTGAAAAAGAATGAGAAGTTACTGATGTAATGGAAAATATTATTTTATTGAAGAATGTGTGGTTGAAAATGATTAGAAGAATGATAATGAAAAAAATAATGTGGCTCAAACAGAGGTTAAATATCACATCAAGTGAGAATCATTTTTTTGGCGATTTTAACCTTACTACAATTCAATTATTTCAATAATACCATACTTTTCCTTTTTTTCAATATGTAATAAATAATACAAAATCATTATCATGTATGAATTTTGTGTTATTAATTCTCAATTAATTAACATTAAACACATTAATGTAGGCTCAATGAATTTTGATCTACATAAATCTACAGTTATTATAGATAAATTTATTTCTATTCACGTCACTATGAATTTTAATTGGTGTTTGAATTCATGTATTAGCAATTAATTCTTATGTACCAAATGTAGTATACAAATGTTGTTCATTTGTAGTATTTCATCATCATAAAAAATTTGAACCGTAGAAGTTGAGTTTTGAGAGTACAATTTTCTTATTTTAAATTTCTATCCTAAATTTTATTTTCTTTAGTTCGTTTGAGACTCATCGAATCTTCCGAACAAATTGGTATCAAATATTACTTTTACAAACTTATAAAGTATTTTAGAATAACGTAGAATGTATGTTCAACTCTGACTATTATTTACAAATGTGGTTAATGACCGGAAAAGAACTCAAGTTTTGCAGAGAAGAAGAGTCTTCCCACTGGCGGGCTTGACAAAATGCCACATGCACGGTAGCAGTGTAAGCAAAAAATGTCAAGTTATTGAACTGTAAAACTATAATTTCAAATCTACAAATCTGTCATGATAAGGTTTTGAACCAAATTAAACTGTCATTGAAATTTTAATCTGTTTTGAAAACAAATCGAACCGTTAAAGAATTTCTAAATAAAAGAGAACAATAAGTCATTAGTTTTAATAATTCATAAGTGTAATTGACCAGTCAAGTTTTTCTATCAAAGGTTGTTCCATCTTTCACTATTGGCAGTGGCGAATCCAGGAATATTGGGGAGCTAGGTCGATCGTAAATTGTTGACCGTCAACGGCCGCGGCAATGAGATAGCTTATTAATAATTAATTAAATAATATGAAAAAAAATTCTTCAATCAATATATAAATGCAGTAAAAAGTAAAAATCATAACATATGAAAATATAATCTAATACAACCCAAAATAATAAGAAGAAATACATAATAAAACCTCACTCCGTAAATATAAGTTTAGACAATTGCATTATCTGGGTATCATATTTTAAAAGCGTTGCAAGATTGTCTCACTCTCAATTTTTTCAAAAATCTCTCGCTCTATATACACCACCAAATTATCATTAACCAATCACTTCCAATTTTATTGCGCAAGTCAATCTTGATTAATAATAAAAATGTTGCGCAAATCACTCTTGAATTGAGCTTGACACTTCTTTGTGCTATCAGTGGACTCGTGTGCTCGACTAGAAGTAGAGACAGAACTAGATATACTACTAAATGAACAAGGTTGAGACTTTCATTTCGTTTGAAAAACTATTCCATAATCTATATGAAAATTAAACCTAAATTTTAGAAACTTAATTTTAAACTATCACTAATTTTCAAATCACCAAATATTATTACAATTTGAATAAATCATAGAGTAGCATTGAAAATGTTTGGAACTGTGGGTGACACAAAGTAAAGATTGAGGTAAAGCCTGTGAAAAAAAATGAGGTTTGAGATGTTGCTGCAATTATCTCTATAATATTCAATCGAGTAGTATAAATGATCCTTCTCACAAATTTATAGAAATATTTATATGTCTTAAGAATATATCATGAAAATGTTTATTAATTATAGCATGGAAATCTATATTAATTATAGAAATATTTATATATATTAGGAATATATCTTGTACTAAAATTGTTAAATGTGGGAGCTACCAAGGTAAAACGCTAAAATAGATTCTAGGGACATATCCATTTTATACATAAAAGACAAGGGTATCATTGTCTTAAATTTTTTTTTTTAACATTTGTTGACCTTTCTTATAATTCCCATGGTGGCGACGTTGGTGTGCTTGCCATTCTCTCTCTCTTGGAGTTTGTTACTGGCGTTAAAAAGGAGAAGATACATGATAAGTGCATTTTTGTGCACTTATTCAGGGCCATATTACTAAGTTTTTGTGTCGTTTTATTATTGCATTTTTCTTTACTTAGATTATTTTTATCTTATTTCAATTTTGGACCTGTTTCGAAGGAATTGG
>CAIGRT010185737.1:0-10844 GCA_903798405.1 Fraxinus platypoda | reverse complement strand
ATTCATATCATTAAAGGCAGAATGATATTAGCAGTTTTAGACGGCTCCAATCAACTGGTTTATTTTACCAAAGAGGACCGCTACCTGTATCACGGTTAAGCTTTTCAACACCTTTAATGCTACTTTATACAATTTTATTATTGTTGTTGCTGTCTATTGGTTCGACTAAATGCTTCTACAGTAATTTTCCAAATAGACGACTTTTATTCCAATCTGCATACTACATTCTCCAATTAAATTAAGCGTGTTAGTTCCTGGTTGAAGTTTCCACACGGCATTATTTTTTTTTCCATGTAATTGATAACTACTATTCCGCATTCAAGTATTCCTATCTCTTACCTGTGATGTGATTGTTAGATGAACAGTAAAAGCATTGGAGATGTTGGTAGCGCATCATGCTATATACACGAAATGGGAAAAACTAAATATAAAGACAGCTACACACGAAACGTGTAGTAAATATTATACATCAACAGATCAACTCTATGCATCAATAGCGCTACATAAAAAGTCTACTGTTACAGGAATTTTTATTTTTACGGGCTAATATGAACTCCTTAAAATGAAAATTAAATAAGAAAGTATTTACAGGGAAGCCTTTAGGGAGCTTCAACCATAGAAATTGACATATCATTCACAGATTTGTTTTCTGCACTGGCTGATGACGAGTATGGAGTATTACTA
This sequence comes from Fraxinus platypoda, assembly GCA_903798405.1. Classification (NCBI taxonomy): domain Eukaryota; kingdom Viridiplantae; phylum Streptophyta; class Magnoliopsida; order Lamiales; family Oleaceae; genus Fraxinus; species Fraxinus platypoda. The sequence goes on along the minus strand of CAIGRT010185737.1, from coordinate 10,160 downwards.
TCTTTATTGAAGATGAATGCAGGTTTCTTAGGATAAGGAAGAGTTGTTTCATTGCATAACATGAAAGCTACTTCTGACATTGTTGGCCGATTAGGAGCACATTCTTGCACGCACAAAAGACCAACATGAATGCACCTGAAAACTTTGTTCACCTCATAAGAGCAACCAAGGGATGAATCTACTGTATCCAAGGCTCTTTCTTCTCTCCACAAGTCCCAAACCTGAAACAGAGTGATGAAAATCAGTTGTACTTAGTTACAATAAGCCCCTGTTTCACAACCATTATTTGGGAAAAGCAATGGCTTGAATAGTGATTTTTAGGAGAATGCGTGGTTAAAAAGTAAGGAAAAATTTTGGATTTGAAAATGAGTATGTAGAAAAAAGATTTTTCAAATAATGATTATCAAACAGTAAGCCTTCTTCCTTGTATCGGCCCCAAAAGAAATTTGAGTCCTTAATTCAATAATGAAATGATGAATTCTGTATAGATGGAACAATCTTGCTACACATACATTCTAGTTGATATTCTGCTTTACATTGTACTATGTAGCACATAACTTTACCTTTGATTTTTTAGTCGAGTCCTGACTCCATCACTACCAACTAGGTTTCAGCCGTTTCAGATGTGACAAAGCTCTTCTTTTCACATTTTCATTCTTCTCTATATTTTGGTTAGAAAATTATCAAGGTTGTCCCCTATTGAGATTTTAATGAATTTTAATGTCCTTCTAAATTCAGTTGTTTCAAATTTAAATTTTAATGGATTTTATTAAAATTCATAAAAATCTAGGTATTCTTTATTGAGATTTTAAATTTAAAGTTACTTTAAAAAATTTTTCTAAGTATCCTCAATAACTCATATATTATAAGAATTTCAATAACAAAGGGATTTCAAAAGATTTGGATTGATTTCAAGTTTAAAAATACATCTACTAAATTCTTTATGTCGATTGCTTATTTTTATTTTTTAATTGAATTTGTTTAATTTGAGCATATTTAATTTAATTAGAATTAGATGTGGACATGTTTAATTGCACATATTTATGCGACTATTTATGTTTAAATCCCACAGTTAGCTGTCTCAAGACTGTCGGAAGTATACTAGTTTGTGCACATTCCACTAAAGTATACTATTTTCTCACTTAACCTTGCTTTTTCTTTATTAGTTTCTTTGTTGTACAATCATGAAATAATGAGTTTGGCTTCTCGAAATACTGAGTTCATATTTCACTAGTATCAAAAGAAGAATTTAACGGGCTCCTTAATCCATCAAATAAGGTGATGCTTCTAAACTCGAATATGTGTTCACTACTTCGATTCATGTTAGCTATAAGCATACCGAGGATTCGATCGTATAGTTAGATTTCACCAATTGGTACATCAAAGAACATCGAGTTCAATAAAAGCAATCACTACATCGTAGCGAATTTAGGTAATCCATAAGACAATCAAGTGTATACAAATTTTTACGCACAATCACGCTGCAAAAATTAATTTATGTTTAGTAGTCATGTTCAATATACTTTCGTAAGTGTAGTAGAACTAATACTAACGACGAAGCTTTTGCCACGGTCAAAATATATTGCGTATTACAGTTAGTATAGTATCCGACAGTATGACTATGAGAACAAAGTTCCAACCTCTATTCACCGGCATAGGACAATGAGTATTTATCCTTATTTCTTTAAGCAAACACCTAACTCATTATCATAACAACAATGCTGAATGTACAGAAAAATTGTGCCAGAGGTTATACATAATACTCGCATGATGTGGGTCCCACCTGATTTATGTCTTCCCTGTTTTCTTTCGTTTCTATAGGCAAGGAAGGTTCTTATCATAAAGCAACCGAAGTCATTTTATTGCACACTCATAATTATAAATGTAATAAATATTTAAAATGAATCATAAATAATAACAAAAAACTATTTAATGACAAAACAAAATGTCAATAACAACACTCATGTCCTAACACTATTGAGAACCAATTCCAACAGTCGAGAGTAAGAAAGGAATGACAAGAGAATCAGGATCAGTAAGCCAGAGAGGATGAAATTCTGGCTGACGCCACGCCATTGAGGGAAGATACGAGTGGTATAGAAAATTGAGGGATGATAAAAAGTAATTGGTGTGTATGGTACACGGGTTTTAGTTAAGATTAGCTTCTATTCATAATCAATATTATTTGTGAATTTTATTTGTCAAAAGTATTGGCAGATGGAACATTCCCCTCTAGTCATAACTTGGTAGATTCAGAATATGTTCGACCAAGTGGCGTTTGCATACATGGACAAGAATATTAAACGGTATTGGCACCGCTAAGTTTATATTTAATAGACATACAACCAAGTTCTTGGTCGAAAGTAAAGCCTGAAAATCGTGAAATAGTAAGATTCTGGCCTTTCTAGCCTAGAACAAAGAAACGAGTCCCGTGCTAGAAATGCAAAAAAAGTTAACATATCATCTGAAAAAATACAAGGGAATCAGACATTCAAGAATCATTAACTAACAGATATTTTGTTTTTGAATTTAGGATACACAGGTCTCCTTCCAAGTAATAATATCCATTCCATTAGTTATACCTGGGTTCTCTAAACATCTGTCAACCACTTTACCACAAGGTATGCCAAAGAAATGAAATTGATAAGAAATATTGCTAAATTCTTGAAGGCATTCTCCATATCGACTAAAATTTACTGACTAATGAACTTTTACTTGTCAGGACTCAAAAATGTTAGTGACCGGGATAGATTAACAGTTGATTCCTGGAAAAAATTTCCTTCTGATCATCTCTTAGTCTTCAATACTTTATATCTAGTATTCACGTCGACTCAATGCTTTCCTTTATGAAAACTAGTTGTTACTTTTATCTTTCCTTGTATAGTGACTGAGGGCAATTTATATTATAGTCTACCTGTTAAAGTCGTTACCGTCAAACCATTGACACTGTCATTTCTTGCTGGCGCATGATACAGGACCAGTCGACCTGAAAGACCTTACACTAAAGAAACCAGGTTCTCCAGGTTCAACTAATATTTCACGCTCATCCTGCAGCATGGAAACCACTTCAGACATTGTTGGCCTTTCTTCGGCCCGATGCTGGACACACAACAGGCCAACTTGGATGCATCGAGAAACTTCAGTCTCGTTAGACGACCCTTCTAAAACTAGATCGATCAGTTCCAAAGCACGTCCCTCGTTCCACAATGTCCATGCCTGAATAAATTCAATATCATGTCCACGTCCAGCTTAAACATTTTCCCAGGGGCAAGCACGGAAGTGAAAAAAAAAAAAACTTATGGAGTAAACGTATTACTTACATGTCCTAGAAGATTATGCTCATGATCCGGATGATGGAAACCCCAGTTCTTTTGGCCGCTTATAATCTCTATTGCCAAAACACCAAAACTGTACACATCTGACTTCAATGAGTAGTGACCTTTAATCACATACTCTGGTGACATGTAACCACTGCAGCCATGATAAAGGAAACACTTAAAAGTAGAACTATATTTTTTGATCTAAATTTTTGTGTAATTGAAAATAGAATCTTTTGTGTGTTAGCTTTACTTACTGTGTTCCGATCACTCTCTTAGTAGTTTCCTCTCTCTCATTTTCGAAAATCCTTGCCAGACCAAAGTCAGATATTTTGGGGTTCATCTCGTTATCTAGCAAAACATTACTTGCCTTCAGATCCCGGTGGATTATCCTCAATATGGATTCATAATGAAGATAGTTTAATCCCTTGACAACTCCCTTAAGAATGCCAAAGCGCTTTTCCCAAGGCAGTAATATCTTCCTAGCTTCATCTGCAAATGATATCACACCAAATCAATAAAAACTGTTTTCCTTCTGTTGCATGGTATGAGGTTATGAAAAATTCGTAGAATGTAAGACGGATGTACCAAATATAAATTGGTCAAGGCTCTTATTAGGCATGTACTCATAGACTAGCATTTTTTCTTCTCCTTGAATGCAGCATCCCAAAAGCTTAACTAGGTTTCGGTGCTGAAGTTGTGCAATCAAAGTGACTTCATTCTTAAATTCTTGGAGCCCTTGATACGAATTCTGTGACAGCCTCTTTACCGCAATGTTCTGTCCATCTAGTAATTGACCCTAAGCAGGATGATGTGGAACATTTTCAGCATATCAAAAATCTTTTCTTACAACTGATATTTACCTGATAAACAGGACCAAAACCTCCTAGTCCAATTTTATTGTCTGGGGAGAAATTATTGGTAGCAGCAGAAATTGCGTTTATATTGAACAATGCAACATCTTGATCATTCTCCTCACCTTCTGCAGGACCTATGTAAAGCATGTTTTCTAATTGAGCTGACCAAAGGAAATAAATTGGAAAAGAGAGAATTGATAGGTTTTAATGCATCAGAACATTTTATGGAAAGGCACTAGCATAAAAACGAACATATTAATTCAAGAAATTTTTGTGATTCAGATTATCATCTTTATGGGAAATGACTAGAAAATAAGTCTCTATTACCATAGGTGCACCTTGTGCAAGCACTTGACAAAGAAATCCTACCTCTAGAATGGAGAGTGAAATGATATTAGTATGGCTTAACATAAGACATTTTACCTTGCCTCTTGGCCTCCTTAAAATGGCATATACGCCAGCTAACAACAAACCAAAAACTAATCCAGAAAATTGCTGATATAAGAATGCTGGCAGTCGTGGGAGCATCTTTCTTCTTCTTAGCATGGGCAATAGACAGATCAAAGCAAGTGACAGGAGAACGTAGTCAAGGTTTCCTTTGTCTTGTGAAGGCAAAAAATAAAATTTAGATTTCATCAGGCAAGTAAAAAAATTCGAGAATAACTTCAAAAGGCATGATGAAAGTTTATCAAAGTTTTTATGTATTATTTTTCAACATCCTTATTGAAGATCTAATACATGAATGAGATAGCCTGTGGATTCTACAATAATTACCAGTTGAATCAAAAACTTCTATACCAGTGGATTCTACATGAAAGAAAAGAAAAAGGCAGAAAATACGAGCAATTGACATCATTTACAGAAGCATTTATACCTGAATGCATAATTAGCTTCTTTGAAATTTCTATGAGGCAGACTAATCGAATTATAAATGCAAATGGAATGGAACACATTATACCTAAAGTCCAGGTAATGATACAAGTATTAGTGATGAATGCTTATTGATGAATGCATTTTTGGAGGCATCAAACTTAAGTTTGTTGGTTGCATTTCATCTTTCTCTGCAATTTGCAGACAATATGTAAGACAATTAAGATTCATGAAGAAATTTCATCACAACAAATGTATAATCTGCGTACATGTGAAAAAGTGCACGTGTTCAACAGACGCATTTCATGCATACGGTGTTTAAGAAAATAATAATTTTGCACTCACATTCAGTTATAGCGCCGCAATTTTGAAGATAAGGACAATACATGTCAATAATAATTAACAAGACTTAATACCTAATTCGCCACGTGCCATACGTATATATATCTCATCTCCTCCATGAATAGAATATCGAATATCAAGCAAGTCGCCCAACCATACCACACATTCGCTGCCATTTCCATATATGTTTATATTAGTGTAAGCCACGCAAGAACATTCCTTCAAACAATTATCTTCACATTCCTGAGAGCTCAAATTCCTCCAGACAGTGAAATTATCAGGCAATTTCTGTCCTTCGTACTTCGCGAAACCATCACCATTACTACAATTTAGAGCATAGTGCCGTCTACATCCATCACCACAGTCCATCCCGCACCAGTCATTGGGAGAATTGGCCACAAATCCCTTAAGGCACTGGCAACCTGGATCATCAGCATAGCAGATTCCATTAGGGCCACACGTTCCGTAGTTGTCACAGATATCCTTATTCACGGTCACCAATGGAACCCAAGCCTGGGCATTTTTTTTCCATTTCAGGAACTGTATGGTGCCAATTGGATTCACCATCAGTCTGAGTAAAATTGCGTCATCCAACATTTCGAATGTAAAATAAACTTCATCAGAACTGAATTTATGCACAGGCTTAAACACGGGATTATCCGTAATAGCATCAGCACCGCTATATCTTTGCCCATCCCAAGGACCCCACCTGGACACTTGTACCTTATTCTTTTCCAGTAGCAATTGCGGTGACTGAGGTGATTCCAAGCTAAACTCAAACACACCATTAGACGGATTCTCATACGATATCCAGGATGTCATAACACGTCTTAAACCGCCTTTCAAATCCCAACCTAACTTCATTCCTGGTAACTATGTATCAGAAGGAAAATCAAAACTTTGCCAAACAAACTCTCCATCTGACAGTTTGTCACCATCTTTAATAACAAGATTGCCGGAATCCAGGAGCACCAGTTCTGGCCTGGAAGCAGGCTTTGCAACCCTACAAACCCAAATCACAGTTCTCTCATCATCCCGATGCAAAAGATCTCCAACAGAGTTTAAAACAAGTTTAATCCTCGATCCACGCAATGGCTTCATCCTGTTACCAACCCATACTATTTTTAACTGTTTAATTTCCCTGTACCTTATGCCCAAGTACCACATTCTATGGTTGTGATCATTTTTCGAAGAAACATTGAAAAATCCTAGCTGAAATCTCTGATTGGCAGAGACTAAAGTCTGTCCATTCTTGAAAACCTGGTAAGGAGTTAAAGTGTCTGAACACTCGATCCCAATGTCAGAAACATACACAAAACAGATTATAAGTAACCAAAAAAGAGCAGCCATCGACACGGGTTTTCTTCCGTTAGGCGGTGTGAGTAACCGATGATGATTCTGTCGATGTTGATTTGTGTTCCTTGGGACTTTTTTATTCTTGGAGATGAGTATTAGGACAGTACTCTAATTAAACAGAGCGTTTCAAGAAAAAAAGGGGTCAATTTTTCTAAACAAGTCGTGTCTCAATTTTCACGCCCTGCACGAATTGGATAATTATTTACTCTCACAGAATCACCTGGAGAGAATTTAGGGGGCATTTGATGTATAAGATGCTATTGACCAATAGATTTAGCTCATGTTTGGATTGGATAATTTTTTTCTTTTTAGTAAGTCCCTGTTTGACAATCATTATTTCAAAACTATTTAATTTTCACTCATTTTCAACTATATATTTATACAATATTTTTCACGTAAACTCAAAACATTTCTCTACTTTTTAATCGCACAACCTAAAAAATCACTATTCAAAACTCTATTTTCTAAGAATAATGGCCATGAAACATGAGCTAAATTTAAAAGTTGATAAAAATTGTGGGTCCTGTAAAATGTGCGATTGAAAATAAATTTGGAGAAAATGAGTTTTAAAAAGAAAGCCGAACATGGACTTATAATCTTTACCTGTTAAAGCTGTTAGGAAAAAGCACAAAATACGATAATAGATTTAGCCCTCGTTTGACACCCATTATTTTGAAGAATGAGTTTTTGAATAGTGATTGATGTAAAGAATGTGTGGTTAAAAAGTAAGAAGAATTTTTGGGTTTATGTGTAATATTATTTTATTTGGAAAATGTGTGGTTAGAAATGAGTACTGTAGAAAAATGAGAATANTGGTTAGAAATGAGTACTGTAGAAAAATGAGAATGAGAATGAGATAAAAAATGGGTGTCAAACGGTTAGTACCTATAGAAAGAATGAAATTAACAATTACAGAGAAAAACAAAAAAATATGAACCACTAAAGAGAAGAAAATATTAGTAGTTCGAGGCTTATATGATATACAATATCCTTAAACAGATTTGTCCCCTCAGTATAAGTATTCTACATTTCCCTGAGTGCTGTCTCCGAGGATACAACGAAAAAATCAATAAAAATTGGGCATTGAGTTTCAACATCAGCAAACTACTGAGTCTTATCTAAACATTGTCATCAAGACTCGGAACAAGAATTGGAAAAATCGAACAGACAGAGCATAGAATTTTGGACTAGAGAAATGAGAGTTTTTTCCCTTCCTGCATGGAACTTAGAAAATTGACATATACTATAGGCTCTATGAAAGTAAATTTTAATTTCTTCCTCTAACAAGCCATTTACAACCTATTAACATAGACTACTAACAATAGGAGTTGAAGAAATTGAAAGGACAATTAGAGATAAATAAAATAAACAAGAAATTAATAAAGGCAAAACGTGGATACTATCAAGGGATCATATTTTGGTTCGACATTCGTGTTCGCATGACGAGCTCGCACACGAATTCAATGGCACAATCTACTAATTCGATCCGTGATTTGCACCCATGTGCGCACATGTTGGGAGAACATTTATACTAAACATGATTACACCTTCATAAAATGTGGTCATAAACTAGCCATTGCCTTGTATTTTTTTCTATGTGGGCCAATATACAATTGCTTTCCCTCCAATACCTAAACCACATTTAAATGGGTATATTTTGCACTTTAATTTTTTATTCACCCGAGCATCATTTTGGCCAAGTAAATATACGATTTTGATGCTCTCATTGAGGAAGCATGAATCTACTTTGATCTTCCCAAACGAAGAAGTGTGTCCCACTCAAAATATGCCAAACAAAACAACTTTCCAACAATTTCCTACATCAATAAAAATTTGAAAATATTAAGACTAGGTAATAAAGGTCAAGGGTCTTAACTTATATAGAATAGATATGCATGCATTATCATTTGAATATTTTCCCGTGAAAGTATATTTACTTTACTAGCTAGGTAGTAGACACAATATTTTTTATGTGTTTTGCTTTTTGTATAAGCGATAATATACTTCACATATGATTCTTTCTAGTATAATTCAGTTCTCATTATTATGTTTGCTTGTAACCTTGAACACATTTCTTATCTTGCTAGAGTTCTAAGAATTGAGTCCCAGACAATTCTCTGGTAGCAGTACCACTTTTGTTTCTCATAGAAATGAATTCCAAATTAAAGTAATGCTCATTACTCTACTCAAATTTCCAATGCATGAGAATCTCTAAAAGCATAGTACTTATCATTTTTCTTACAGACGCATCATTGTTATATCATAGGAATGGGCATGAGATAGTCTCCATGGTAATTTGATTAAATCTTTACAATTAAGTAGTTCTTTGGACTTAGATCTTGAGATCTCATGTCAACTAGATTGGATTTCCACTGTACCAACTTACTCTTTCAGTTACTTAAGTCACATTCTTTCAATGACTTTTAAATTAGCTTTCTATTTAACCCTTTAGTTAGGCCATCCGCAATGTTATTCTTTGACCTCATATAGTCAAGAGAGATAACTGCAGTTGAGAGTAGTTATCCTATGATATTATGTTTATATTGTATAAGGCTAGACTTACAATTATACATGTTGTTTCATGCCCTTTTAATTGCAGATTGACTATCACAATGTATACATATTGCTGGCACATGCTTTGGCCATTTTGAAACATCTTCTAAGACGTTGCATTAGGTACTTAGCCTCTTCACCAAATTTGTCTATGGATATAAGCTTCCATAGTAGTCCTGGCAATTATTAATTGTTCTAAGAATTTTCATAGTATAGCTGCACATCCAAATATGAACATAAATTCACTTGTTGACTTTAAGTCTTTTATATTATAATATTTAGTTGCATCATTATATCTTTCAATAACTGCTAGATATACGGTATAATATAGTTCATAGCTACTAATATATATTAAGTACTCTTATTATTCATTTCTAGTGATTAGTTCATGGATTATTTATGTAGCTATGCAGTTTACTATATAAGCTATGTCTGATCTTGTACAACTCAATGTATACATCATGCTAATCCATTTTGTGATTTGCACCCATGTAAAGGCAAGTAAAGATAGTCTTTATGTTACACATTATTACACATTTATATAATGTGGCTATTTATAAATTATGAGAGAATAACAGTTTCAAAACTTAGCAGAAAATATTCAAACTTTTCATTTTGACAGCTACCCTTTAGTTACTGTTGCAAATGGAGGACACGTGAATGAAATTTATCTAAGGATGGCAAAAAACCCAACAAACTCGGTACCCGCGGGCCTCGCATCGAACAGGGCTGAGATTACCGGCTTAACAGGGTATTCGATTCAGGAACGAGACGAATAACTTCGCCTCAGGGAGGGTACATGGCAGGTACGAGTAACAAGTACCCCGCCCCGCCCTGTTTAAAATTTTTTTTAGAATTCAATACT
>CAIGRT010185734.1:0-12456 GCA_903798405.1 Fraxinus platypoda | reverse complement strand
AAGCAGATGAGATTTTTCTTCTGATCGCGTGTTTCTATAACGTGGATTGATAAGCATTTGGTCACCTATAAAGTAATAGCGAGTATTTATAGATATCAATTTGTGCATATAATGTCATTTTTTATAAGTATTTATTTCACTAAAAATAGATTTTTCTAATAGGTTTTTACTTTATATAATAGGATGTAGTCTCATGTCAATGTATTTCTGACGGTTCCCTTTGCATTTGCTTGGATTTGCCTGCTATAAAACAGTGATTCCTTAACTCCCAGATAGAGTTTATTCCCTTAGGCTTGCTGGTTTTGGAAGCCTGCTTTTTCTGAGCCTCTTATCTGAACTATGCTTTCCACATGTAAGCCTCAGCACATCAGTGTATTGGCGTCCTTGTTGGATTCAACATTCTTGAAATTTGTGTAGGATTGCTTGTTACCGATATAGGAGATATGCTCATTTTGAATCTTTATTCATTTTTTGCTCATAATATATCTAGAGGTGGCCCAAGAGGCAGACGGATTCAAGAAGACAGTGTTTGTTAGAATTAAATGTGTCATGTGTCAAAAAATATGCAATTAAATTGAAGTAAAATTCAAATAGAATACTTAATTGTTAACATTGAGGTTCATGATGTTACAGAAGATTAATAGGGAAAAAGTTACCCAAAAGAAGGAACATGGGACTGGTGAATAGCATGATGATTGTATGGGTAGTCAATTACGAAGACAAAGAAAGATGATACGTATAGACCAATGATATTGATATTTTGTGAAGGGAATAGCAGTGATTGCTGAAAAAGTTATACTTGCCTATTCACACATCTGCAGTACTAGAGCATGTTTGGCAAGGCTTATAAAAAAATCATTTTTGTGATACTAATTCCAACTTTCACCAATAATTTTTTTTTAAAATTTTTTTGAAACAAACTTATTTACTTGTAAGTTAACTTTTTAAGTTTAGCTAAACATGCTCGTAGCACCATTTAAACTTAATTTCTTTCATGAAAAGGATGTATTATAATGCATGAGACAAGTAGCGTTCACGTCCAAAGTCCAAACTCTCATCACCACCTTCCCAGGGAAACAAAGTCACTTAGAGGCAACGCCACCCATCTGCGAATTGTTGTGTTTGAATTTTGCACCTCGTTAACTTCAATAGACTTCATAGTGATTCCTTTTACTATTCTCCTTTTATTTAAAGTGTTTTGGATATTACTTATTCTGCGGCAGCTTGTGATAACATGTATATTCAGTTTTTCTTTGCTTTTTTGGGATTCACAATGTTTTTATATTCTTTTACGTTCATAAATGTTACTAAATATAGTGATGGGACATCATATCACTGACGTTCTCTATGCTCAATCTTACTGCTTTTTACCTTGGCTGACTCAGGAAACGGTAGGGAGACCTGCATCTTTACAGGGCAAAATTGGACCTAAACACGTTGCCGATAGAGTTGAAAATCATTGTCCTTCAAGTAAGAAAATGATGCTACTACCTATTAGTTTAGGCCTCCATTTATTCTGGTTTCTAATTGGTATGGACATTCATTCTGGATGCATATAGTACTATTTTCACTGTAGAAGCTTTTGTGAAATAGTGTTTGGAGTTCTCCTCTTTTCCATTAGGGCATCAACCTGTAACTCCATCTATCTTGTTGCTTGCATTTTGTGCTTGCACGAGACTCATTAATTTTGTCATTCTTTTGTTGGACAATTAACTGAATATAAGTACGGGTTATGCTGTTTGGTATGCCATGCATTTTTTTCCATGAAGAACCAGTTTTTTCATCAGTGTTGGTCTGGGGGGATTTAAATGGATTTTTTCTTGTTTATATCAAAGTAATTGCGTTTGTGTTGTAGCATTAACATGTTTTTATATCTGGTTCTTTCAGTAGATGTGACTAGGTATGTCCCCGGAAGAAGGCACGTTCTTATAGTCAGATTTCTTGCATGCCTATCTTTGTTGCTTGCTGGGCTGGTTAGAAGATTATTCAGAAAGGCGAATTCAGAGAACATAGTGAAAGATCAGAGAAGAACACATTCTGCAAATTCAAATTCTCAAGAACAACCCATTTCACGGCCAAATAGTAAGGAGCTCCTCCATCCATGCTGCGAGAAGTTGCAACATTTAGAGAATGTCGTCACCGAACTGTTGAAGAAACCTACAAAAATTCCCCCAGAGAAGGATGACATCCTACTTGAATCTTTGAATCGCATAAAATCGATAGAGCACGACTTGCAGAAAACAAAAAAAGTAAGATTTTCACTGTCAATGTAATCCTAAATTTTTTTGTCTTCTTCCAATTAATTGTTGATCGACACAAGTAAACTGTCATATCCAGGCACTGTTTGCAACAACTTCAAAACAAGTAGAGCTTTCCGAGTCATTGGAGACTCTAAAGGAATCCAGTCTAAATGTGAGATCTCATTTACTCTTATGGCTTGTTTGGCAAGGAATCACACACTACTAGACAGTATTCTCCATAATAATGTGTCTTGTCCAATATTGCAAACTAGACATCCCCCTAAAAGGAAATGCTTGAAAAGCTACTCAACATAATCTTGATGGTCAGTGTTTTAAACCCTTCACAGAGCCAGAAGTTGACAATGTATCTTTACAAATGCCAGGGGACGAGATCTTGTTGGCTACGAAGCAGCAAGTCATTACCTCGCAGAACCTGACGCCTAGAATATCAAAGAGGAACTCTTTCTTTGATATGAGCCCCTCTAGGTACTTTTTTTTCCTTGTGACCTTCCAACCCAAATTAAGACCAGTAGATTGGCGTGGTTACTAATCAGAAGTTCAATGCGTGGCACTCCACGGGTAATTTAAGTTTTTTCTTGTTGAAGTTGGAAATTGTTTATCCATGTTGAGTATAGTTGCCGTTGAAAATTCAATAAATTAGGCTTGGAATTCATGCTCAACCACCGGAAGACTTGCAAAACAGATGACAGGTAGTATGCTTGCCACCCTATTCGAGTAGTTGGTAAAGCCTATTTTCCTGATTTTCAACATCAACCGTACTCATTGTTGGCGGGAAGTTGCCGAACAATTTCCAATGTCAACATCTCTCTTTCTCTCTCATATGTATTTTCTTTCTTTTTTTCTTCAGGTTTTAACAGTGGCAGTTTCAAACATCAAACACAGAAGAAGATTGCAATAAATTGATTTATCATACAATTATTTGTTCATATTTTACATTTTATAAAAGCAAACTACGTATTCCCATTAAATCCAAATTTTGTCAGCTACAGATAATCACATGCAATATACTGACAAGAGTTTGGGGGATTTCTCCTTGAATTCTCACTCTTTACCTCCCAAATTCAGATACCGGTCCAAATTAGAAACAAATACACGTCCAAAAAGTTTCATCTGTTTGGAAGAAATCAGAATAAAGCAAATATCATGTGGGTCCACTCGACCTCGACGTTCAAGATAGAATTTTAATAATAATATTGTACTTGGGACAAAAAGATTGATCGAGCTACTGTCGTTTTAGCCAAGTATGGCTCAAATGGTCCACTTGACCTTGACAATCTAGTTAAATTTTTTAATAATATTGAGTTGTATATCAAAGTGTAAGCTTAATTAGAGTCCATGACTACTTCTTGCATCTTGATTCTTGATTAGGGTGACATCGCTTGTCATGTCTAATTATCTATCTCCTTATATTTAGATTTGATAAAGTAATCACACTGACTTGCAAAGTCTTTCACATTTGTATTGGATTTTGATGGTGGCAAGTGAACTCTTTAGCAAGGATTCTCTTTGGGTCATTAATCATCATTGGTAAATTCCTAGTCTTCGAGTTGGTTAGCTCCATGTTAGCTTTGTTGGGTCGTAATAGTCAAATTTCATTTTCAATTAAACATTTTAATGAATTCATAAGTATTATTCACTCTTTTTTTTTTCTTTTTTTTTTTTATAACCGTGGATGTCCGGGTCAGTTTGGGCGCACCTCGACTAATCCCACTGGGCCCTGAAGTTTACGGCCAGATATTCACTGATTTTAATTTATTTATAAATTCAGTTTTATTACAAGTACAGTTTGGTTGGCATCGACAGCGTGTGAGATGGCAACATTTTTGTCATTGTTTTTAACGATACTTAAAACAATCAATGATACAGATTTTTACATATCATTGAATATCAACAAAGATGTCAACAATCAATGTACAAATAGCATAATTCTTATAAGTTGAAGGGGCGAATGTCCACGTCAAATTGGAAAGTAGGAAATATTGAGAGAGAAAGAAAAGTAAATTAACAACAAATTTATCCGCTATTGCGCTTTCATTCTTCTCCCTTTCGGGCTTGTCACTCTTACGGTGCCAGGCGACACGACTCTATTAAGGGAGTGCCAGGCGACACATGCGATTTTAGTACAAACATTTTACACTGTAGAGAATTGTAGAACAAGGAACCGAGTGTTATCCATTCTCGACACCCTAATCCGTACAGGTCGCCGCACGTTTAGAATGCCCCCACGCTCGACCTAAACCACCACTACCACGCACCCAAACCGCAACCACCGCCACCGCCATCGACAACATGCTATAAAATTCACTCCCCAAACTTACAAATTCCCATCCCAACACCCATGGCGTCGCCTCCCTCCTCTCCCCCTCCCCTATCCTCCTCCCCACAAGCTCCCCTCCCCCTCCCACCCACAGGCCTCCAATCTGAAGACTCCCCCTGTCCATCTTCCGGTTCGCCCAAACGCGAACTCTTATCCTTAACCGGACCTGAATCCGCACTGGCACTCCGAACGTCGCCATCTAAGAAAACCCCACCCCTCCCCTGGACCCACCAGGAAACTGTTAACCTAATCCAAGCTTACCAAGAAAAATGGTACTCTCTCAAGAAGGGTCAGCTCAAGGCTTCCCAATGGGAGGAGGTGGCAGTCACCGTTGCATCGCGCTGCGGGTTCGATGAACCATCAAAAACCTCCACGCAATGCCGCCACAAGATCGAGAAGCTCCGGAAACGGTACCGGGCTGAGCGGCTCAAGCCTTATCCGAATTCGTGGCAGTATTTTGAGCTTATGGACCAAATGGAACGCGGTCCGCTGCCTCTTAATGCTCGCCCGGTGGCTGTAGTTAAGTCTCCGAATACTACTAATAACATTAGTAGTAACGGTAATAATCACACTAATAATTTTAGTAGCCTTTATTCTGGTGCTGCGGATTATGATTACAATAATTCTGATGATAGTGACGAGGAGTGGAATGCTAGTTATGGCGTAGAGACGTCGAAGAAGAACAAGTCGAAGAGTATTAACAATTTAGTGCGCAGGGAGGTGGGTATGAAGAGTGGGGTTAGAAATGGGAGCAAAATGGGGATGGAGAGGACTTTTGACGAGGGCACTGATCGAGTTTTGAGGGCCATGAGAAATCCCATAAATGGGAAGCGAACACGGTATAATTATGAGGACAGTGAGGATGATGATGACAACGATGATGATGAAGAGGATGAAACGATGCAAGTAAAGGAGGAGCAGGAGGAGAGAGGGAATGGTGAAGGGGGTGGAGGGCGAGAATTGGCCGGGGAAATTAGGGGTTTTGCCGAGAAGTTTATGAAAATGGAGAATAAGAAAATTGAGATGATGAGAGAAACGCAGAGGTGCCGTATGGAGATGGAACAGAAAAGAATGGATATGGTTCTTGAGGCCCAAAGGAAGATTATCGATACCATTGGCAGATCATTTGGAGCTCATAAGAAATCGAATATCAGTCAAGAAATATGAAGGTTAATATTTCTACTGCTTAATTTTTTTTAGGTTTTCAGAAATAATTAATAGTCCAATGATGTAATCACATAAATCCATGACCTTTTATTGGTTTTTAGATGTTATCTGTAGTGTATAGACAATTTTTCAGTTTCAGTAGTTGACTGTTTCATTATTACTAGGTAGAAATTTATCGTATTCAAAGTGTAAATTTTGTCTTTTTTCATTGGTGTTGTGAGATTTCTTGGTAGAATTAAGTGCACGAGCATATTCATTTCTCTTTCAGCTCTAAATATAGTTTGTGTTTGACATTCAAATGTTTTTCAATATGTTACTGAAACTTTTTGAAACATATGACATGTGTGAATCCACTAAAACTTCACTTGTTGTTGAAACGTCCAGTCTGGTTGTGTATGTATACGACCAGTGTGTTTAAAATTGTACTTGGTTCCAAGTATGCTGTATACTAGACCACAATAACTGCTGCTTGTCTTTTTTTTTTTTTTTTTAATATTTCATGATTCTTGCCGCCTTTTATAGTGCTTCAGTCTTTAACTAAATTACTGTCCTAAGGTAATGAATATTTGTGCAACGCAACTGTTTATAGCTGTTAAAATTGCTTTTCACGCTTCTTATCTTCATTTTGTCTTGGTTTACTTCATTTGGCATAGCTCTAATTCATCTTTCCTGGGATGGTTCCTTTCTTATGTTTGGAATTTGGACTTGTGCTTAGCTCGAATCTGGCTTTAACTGAAAGTAACAGGAAATGTCTACTTTGGATAAAAAGGAAACGGGAACGTGAAAAGTGATGCTACTTGTGCAGTAAACTGATACAGATTCCTATTTTTTACTCGAAGAAGCGTGACATTATTAGCGTTCTCTTAGTACAAGATTGATTGGGATAAATAGTTTTCCCCTCAAACATCATTGTGCAATGAATCCTAGTTGGAGTAACTAGCTGAAGGATAAAGTATTGGCTTTAAATACGTGCTTTCCATTGTTCACCTTGTGCTGTTATGATGTTTGCTTAGCTGCCATTCATTATGATTTCTTTCTTCCTTAAATGCCTCAGTCGAAGTATGGACTGATGCAGTTTCTTAAAGGTCAGAAGGTAAAGATTGTTTTTCGTTTGTCTAAAATTTACGTCACCTCCTTTTCTGGTAATCATTTAACTTCACTTCATGTTTAGAATTGTTTGACTATATTTGCAGTATACACCACCGAGTTTTTGCTTTGTATGGTTCATCACGTTGCTCGGGTTCCATTGAAAAACTGTTTTAACTGCCTTCTCCTTGAGCACTTTTGAAGTGAGGTTTGGAACCATCACCAATACTCTGCAAATCCTCAAGAAAGTTGAGATCTAAATTCGACTCTGAACAGCATGTGCAGGTAGATTTTTAGTTTGGTGCATTTCAGGAAAAATGATTATTTGCGAACGTTCTCTTTTGAGGTCCATTTGGTATTTGGTGTCTCAACAAATTATTTGTACCCTCAGACTTTGCAGATTTAATTCAAAATTCTGAATTAGAAATCATTTCCATTTCTTTACAGATCTGACGGAATTCCATTTTTAGAATCCAATCCAACTCACTCAAAATCAGCAAGAGAAGTTTACATTGAGAAGAGAATATATTGCAAAGTGGGGCGGGTTCTATGGATGAACTTGGCACGCATTTTGCAAGCTTAGTTAGTCGTATGACATGCAAGAGGGAAAAACTCGCAGTGGCAAAAAGAAGTTTGAAAGAGTAATTTAAGAGCATTATTATATACCAATACCAAACATGCACTGTATTATCGAAAACGACGTGTATTATCCCCTTACTTAGACTTGTTTGTAAAAAGTTTTATAAGCGTGGAAAACAGTGTCAAAATAACGTACAAAAAATAAACAAATTTTTGTTGTCTCCCAAGTTAAATATCCGCATTTAATTCTGGCGATTGAATAAATGAAACATCGATCACGAGAGAAGAATTGGGGTAAGAGATTTTACTACGTGGAGATTTTCTAATGTACATTGATAAAAATCATAATGCCCCCTCTAGACACCATATCCATGTTTTTTTTAAATCATATGCAAATCTTTTTCCTCTCCACTTTACTGCTAATTTTCAAAGACACAAATGGCCATCATAGACATAAAACCAAACTGGTCCTGTGAGCTTTCAAATACATCACTCCCTCTTATACTCTACAACAAATGGGTACAAAAATTGTAAGGGCTCGAGAAAGATGTAGGATGCCCGATTAACCATAATATAACCAGACGACTAATATTCACAAAATTCCTACAGCCTTTGGCCAAAACAATGTTAACAAGTGAAATAATACACGGCTGATCTATGGGGGCAAAAACAATTAGGGCCCCTAATTTACTGAGCAGGAAAACAAGCATGCGATGGAAAAAAGTAACCACCAAAAGGAGAGATGAGACTATGTACACCTACCTCTATCATCTGTCTCTTATCTTCCCCAAGCTTTAGATCAATAGTAATGTACAAAATACCCCCAAAGTCGTCTTTGCCGAATTGCAGAGAACTTCTAAGTTTGACCAACTTGTCATCTTTCCATGCCCAGATAGAACCATAAGCTTCAAACTGAATAATGCAAAAAACAGTTGGTATATTGTCCCCCACATAGAGAGAATAAGATTTTTTACTGAGCAAAAGCCAAATAGAAGCGTGTATAGGAGATCAAAATTGCAATACTGTAAGTTTTGAAGAAATGTTTACAGTTCACATTTTGTGTGTAGACAAAAAGTTGAAACCCTAAGGGCCTGCTTGGGAGTTTTATTTTTACCGGTTTTGACCGGTTTTGGGTGACACCGTTTATGAGGGGGGTTGGAAAAACCGATGCACGTTATTTTTTTTGTGCACCGATTTTAAATGGTTTAAAAACCACCCAAAAACGATGTAGTGTAATTTTAATCGATTCTCTCATCGCATCAAATCGGCGGTTTTTTGCCGTTTCTTAAATTCTCTTCTAATTTTATCCTTTATAAAATAATTATTTCAAACCAACATATTTTGCTTAATACTAATATACTAAAACAATTATTTATAAACAAAAAAAATTACATTATAATTTAAAAATTACGTAAAAAATTATTTTGTGTAAAAATATTACTAATAAGACAAAAAAAAGTCTCTTATAAAATATATAAACTTAACAAGTAAAAAATTCACTTTTGTGTAGAAATTATTTCAAGTTACAAAATTAACTTATAATTATAAATTTCATTTATAACAAAAAATACAAACATAAAAATTTTAAGTAAATATTAGCTTGTATGTAAAAAAATTACATATAAGTAAAAAACTTCACACAAAAAACTATAAACTAAAAATTTCACTAAGGGACATATATGTAACTTTATTTTAAAAAAAAAACTTTCAAAACCGGTGGATAATAAACTATCAAACATGGGTTGGACCGTTAGAAAAACTGCTACTAAAACCACTCATAACCGGTTCGCTCATAAACGCTCAAAATCGGTACTTTAAAAAACGCTCATGACCGGTACACCGTAACTCCCAAGCAGGCCCTAAAGGGCAGAAAAAATGGAGTTCTTTATGGTCAACTAGTACCTTGTAAATAGAATGGTGTAAGCACGCAAAGACCTAAATAAAGCAGTGAAGTCCATGCGTGTCAACTGATATTACAGATATAAGGAATCAAGGTATGAACTAACCTGTAAATTGTTGTCTCAAAAGTATGTTGACCTAACCCGGGCAGGACCAATCACCACCGAGAGACATCTGTTAAGCGTCCTTCATTCCAGTTTAGGGTCACTTGGCCAACCATTAAAACTACCATTCCCTGCTTGCAAGAGCTGTGGCTGCTGCTGCTGCTGAGGTTGGGCTACTGGCGAAGGAGGTGGTTGTAGTTGTGATGGTTGCTGCTGCCATTGAGCACTAACATCATGTCCAATTTTAGGTAAGCTCATAGACGACAGCCTTTGACCAGGCCCTCGAATATTTTGAGGCACGGATTCATTAGCACCCACTGGTGGAGGAACCGCGGAACCCAAATTTGTTGGTGAATTCGAAGTATCAGAATCAAACAACGGATCTGAACCATTCCAGTGCGCACTAGGAGGAGAAATGACATGTGCTACATTAGTTGCATTGTTACAGACCTGTGGCAATGTTGTCATGGGACCCATCTCAGCAGAACTGCTTGTTGCAAGCTGTTCAGTACGACAATCTCTGGCTTGCTGCTTGTTTGGTGGGTCAGAATTAGGTTTTCGATTTTGATGAAATCCTCTCTGAGACTCTGGATTTTGATTCACCAACTTTTTGTGAGGTGGTGCCTGTTGGTGATTGGAGGCAGCCATGGTCACAGTTGGAACAGATTGATGGCCGGTAGATGAAGTAGAAGCAGGAGCAACTGGTAGAACCAGACCTTCACTGCTATTATCAGAATGAGAAGGCATTTGAGGTGGGTTTTTTAAGGATGAAGTTACTTGGCCAGAATATGTCTTTTGCTGAGGCAGGGATTGATTAGATGATTGTGAAGGCATATATTGCCTTGCCGGTTGCACAGCATTTAGCGGTGGCCCAGGATATGCCTGGCCTTGAATTAAATGTGCGCTTGGCTCTCCTGTCTCTGAAATCTGGTTCCCTGTATTCATCGAAATGCCATCCAAAAGGGAGGGGTCAACGGGGATGTTCTGATGCATCAAGTTTCCTCTTCCAACTCCCTTTAAAAGTTTAGCCTGCTGTTGACTCTGTGACTGCTGTCGCTGCTGGGGATGTGGCATGTTACCATGCAAAACCTGCTGCTGCTGCTGCTGCTGCTGCTGCCGCTGCCTGCCTGTCCGATTGACACTGCTAACAGTTTGAGAACTATGCATTTGATGCTTCTGCTGCTGCTGCAGCATTGTATTAACAGAAGCAGATGTTAGTGGAGAATGTGATACCAACGGAGAGCTTGTTTGGGACTGAACTTGGGAACTATTTTGTGAAGGCGACGAAATAGGGAGTTGCGGTTGTTGTGGTACATGTTGCATCGAGGAATTAGAGGCAGTCAATTGCTGCTGTTGCTGCTGGAGAAAACGATGTTGAATTTGTCTCCCTTTTGCTAGGCGCATTGCATAGGCTTGCTGCTGGGGAATGGGAGGATGATTGGCTGCTCCTTGAAGATGTGAGTGATGAGAGCTACGAACTTGGGGCTGTTGTGGTGATACCGGATGTGACTGCTGCAGATGGATGGATGAAACAGGTCGGGAAGTTGTCTGGTTAGGAAAAGGAGAATTTTTCCCACCAAAAGGAGAGACTCCTTGGCTGCTACCTGGTGAGGCCTGCATCTGAAGGTCAGACACCATCATCTGCCTTTGAGAATCCTCACTCAGCCCAGGCTACAAGAACAGATAACCATCTACTACTAAGCGTACAACGAGATAAAACATTGAAAATTAGGATGTACCAAAAACACAGAGCTCAAAACAGAATAGACACTTCAAGATACTCAAGAATCGGGCAAGTTATCACTCTGGAACATCTCCAGGACAAGAAGTTTTTATAGGAACTAATAATCAGTTAGGCATTTCATTCATAATGAACAAATATCTTGTGTTTGAAAACAATCACCTTTGAAATTTACACAAAGTTCACACTGACCCCATTTTAATTTGGAAATGATATTTTCGCTGCATGCCAAGCCAAGAAACCAACTAGTCTCTCATAGCCACTAATTAGATCCATAATTTATCAACCAAAGCAAACACTATGAGGATTGCTCCAGTTTGGGTTTTACTCATTATACCTTTCGAGAAAATTTAACACAAAAATGTCTCATCACCGTAGTGGCAACTAATTTTCTTCAACAGGGGCTATCATTGGACTCTCTTGACATCTTATTTTCCCTCAAATAGAATTATAAGAATCAAGTGTGTTGTATGCAATAAAATTTAGTCTATTACTAAATCAATGAAGTTTGTAGACTAAAGCCCATTAGCAACAATTCAATGAATTACAATTCTACCGCAGATGAGGTACTCGGCCTTTCAATCAAGACCCTTTGAAACTATAACATGGTTGCTTACCAAGATTGCTCACTCAGCTTACTATGAGGGAAAGCTACCTACTGCTGCATTTTCTTTGATATAGATTATAGAAGAGGTCAAGCAATTGAATACAAAAGTTACCAGAACTAAGTGTTCTTGTTCCAAGTGTCTGGACCTAAGTCACAACAGTGGGATAAAGAACATCAAATTTGGTGACGGAGCACTTGATAGAAAATTAAAAAGAGACAGTCACGCGCACATCATTTCATATTTTAAAAGTCCAACGATGTTCTACTAGAAAGCATATAGTTGATAGTGGAGCACCTCAGAGCGGAAGTCCAATGCTGAGAGCTTGGCAATTAATATTATAACACTCTGATAAATTAACTCCAAATTGGGATAATAAAATACTCAAGGGGACAAGCAGCAAGCCCAGAAAAGAAGAAAAACAGAGAAAATGTTTGGCTAAGCTGGCAGTAAACAAAGTTTCTTTCAAGTATAATTTTGTTTCAAAAGATGGTTGGTTATCTTACTCTTTTCTTATAAATAAAAAAGTTACTTATGTCGAAAGAAACCATTAACTTATGGTCAAAATAACTTGCTTATTTCTAATTTTTACTCATAGAAAAATGGTAACGTGCACGCGCCATCCCCAACCTTCAGGTTGGGTAATACATTGCTCCATAACCACCTTTTTTGGCATTTAACTTCTCAAGCTTTCATT
>CAIGRT010185721.1:0-14841 GCA_903798405.1 Fraxinus platypoda | reverse complement strand
TAGCCGGCCCAGACACCCTCTTGGTAAACTTTTACTGTTTCGGTCAATTAACAGTCAAATGGATGGTTTGAATTTCGGTTGCGACATTTTGAAATGTTTGGTACCGTGGGTGACACAAATGAAATGTTTGGGTAAAGTCTGCAATAAGATGAAAGATTTGGTACCGTGTCTACAATTTTTTCATAAAATAATATTACATGTAAACTCAATTTTATTTTTATTTTTTAACCACATATTCTTTATCAATCTACTATTTCAAAATGCATTATTAACCAGAGACGAGGCTCAAACAAGCGCTAAGTGCGCATTCGTTGATAAATGACGTGTTGCTAGTATATATTTTATTTTGATGTAATTAATAGCTTGTTTGAAAGGAATTTTAATCCAATTAAAATTGAAAATATAGTCGTTATTGGGTCCCACTCGTCTAATAAAAGTCAACAATAACGGCTAATTTTTCAATTTTAATCCGATTTTAATCTCTACCAAACAAGCTCTAAGTACTTGTCTACAAGTGTTTAAATTAAAATTTAAACTGTAAATTCATAAAATAGTAAATAAAAAATTTAGTCGACATTCATTAAAACAATTTTTTTTTTTCAAACTCATTTTCAATCGCAGATTTACATAATAAAATATTTTGTGCAGTAAAGCTAAAAATTTTAATCGCATATTTTTCAAAAAATCAATATTTTTAAACTTTTTTTTTTCTTCCAAAACTCTGCTTAAACCATGCTTTCTACCCCTTTACGAGTCCAAAAGGCCGGAGTTGGGCTGAAATACGATGGTTTAACACTCAAGATAATAAAATCCTTGTTCACTTCTGGAGCTCAGGGTTAACTGGTTAAGCGCGCATTCTAAGTTATTGGCGCAAATCAGAAAATTCAAATGCAAAAATCGGAAATTCTCACTGTTCCCTCCGATTTCACCTCCAAAACAAGCATCCCAAGCCCATCGATTTTTTTTCCGCATGGCGGATTTTGATTTTGAGCCTCCATCGTTCTCCCTAGGGCTTGATTTTGACCTCGATTCAGGTCCTGGACCCGACCGATCACCCCAACGAGCTACATTTCCTTCCACCACTGCCAATCTCCCGCCAATCGAAGAAGATGACGATGATTTTGAATCACCGGTGAAGGTTCCTGTCCCGGACCCGCCTCGGGCCCACAAAAGGCTCCGGCGCGGGCCTAAGGTTGAGGAGGAAAAGATAAAGCCCAAGGAAAATACCCGGTGCAACGCGGATGATGAGATTGAGGATTTCTCTTCCGAGGAGGATAGGCACTCTGGTATCAAATATTCATTTTTTGTCTTCGTTTAAGCTTTTGTTTTTTGTTAAATATATGAAAAAGTTGAAAATGATATAATTCTGCAATTCTGCTTCTATTTTTTTTTGTTTTAAATGACATTTTGGGCTGTTTAGTTCAACAATTAGGACCTTTTTAAAAGAAAATTAATTGTTTTTTTTAATTTCATTTGGTTAGGAACTATGAAATTTGAAGTGGGCTATGTGAGTTAATGTTAGTTTTACTTTACCTCTCCTTCGTGTTATATTGAGATCACTTAACTCTAATGAATGGAGCCTCTTTAGTTCTATATCCAATCACTCAAGTAGCTCTTGCCTCTTCAAGTGCAATCTTTTTGTACCCAAGGCTTGTGTTTTATGCTTTTATATTCCAGGAAACTGCATCAAAACTTAGTGACAAGTAAGAGTTCATTGCAGTTAGCCATTGCTATTCTTAAAGGAGAACTTGAAATGCTATTGCTTCGGCGAACCATATGTACTGTTAGCACTTTGATATGTGGTGATACTGCCATTTGACATGATTAGTGCAAAATTTGTCCTTGTGAGTGTCTAGCAAAAAACAATTTAATGTTTGAGAGAACCTCAAAACATGCTAAGCACAAATATGATCCTCATGGCAACTTGAGGCCCTTTATATTTTCATTTCTTGGTTATGTGCCAGAAGTGCTGCGTTTATATATTTTGATACTCTACCGCGCTGTATTCAAAAATTGTTGATGGTCAATGATTTTGCACTTGCTCGTCCGTAACTAGTTACCTCTAAACTTTACATGTACCAATAATTTATCATTGTACCAAGAACCAATGAAAAGTCCGAATAAATTGGATTGGGAACATTCGATCAATATATTAATTACTGAATGTCACTAAATAGTTTTTTTCTTTTCAATTTTGGAATCGTAGGTGATCTTCGGAAAAATTCAGTGTGTAGCAGCTCAAAGTTCCTATTTCGTCGGCCTGGGATTTTGAAATCACACTTTTCAAGTGAACAGAAATCAAAAAAGAAAGAGGGTTCAAGTGCTTCGGCTTCTGTAAATGCGGAAACAGGAGCTAACAAATTGATCTTTCCCAAATTAACCGTCAGTCCTCTTAGAAGGTTCCAATTGATCGATTCTGATTCTGATGATCCTTCTGCCATTGAAGATGTGAGAAAAGAAGCAAATCATTCAAATTCACCTTTGAACAACAGCCAATCAAAGCACAAGCAATGTGCAGCTTCAAATGAGCAGAGGACAACAAAAGCATCTGAAACTGAAGACTTCTGGAAAGATTTCTGCTCAGAGAAGAGTTTTCACATTCCTACTCCCACTTTTGATGAGGTTTGTAAAGAATATTTTGGATCTGTGAAAGATAAGAGCAAAACACAAAATAACTTTAACGACTCACCTCAAATTTTTGACAAAGACAACGAGCAACAAGGGAATATGGCTTCTCTTCCTCCTGCTCACCGCTATTTTTTCCATGTGGATCCTAGGATCCGGAAACTAGTTCAGGATCGTCTGCCCCATTTCTTTCCTTTAGGATCAGGGAACTCCCAAGGCTACAAGCAGCAGAATGCATCAGTTATTGATTACATGTAATGATTTAATGTAACGCTTTGTAAGTTGTAGTTTCCTTCGAGTTCTCATTTAAATATGTGCATTTTGTATCGTGTAGGGGCCAATTTAGTCATGGAGAAAGCTCGAAACAAACAACTAAGAACCACAATGTTGGGACAAGCTCCACAAGGACCCAAAAAAATGTAAAAAAGTCAAGTGTAGGCGAGATCTCACGAGAATCTGAGAACTGGGTAAATCCTAAAAGTTGTGCTGGAAATCCAAAAGATGCTGGTAAAAGAAGGGTACATGCTGTTGGTACGACTGCCGGCTGGTACACGGGCTCAGACGGGCAAAGAGTAAGTTGAATTTCATATTGTACATGTCAATATATGTGAGTATAGTTTACGTCTCAGTAATTTATGTTCTTTTTTCCCTTTTCAATACTTGATACTTCAGAAATAATCCGTTGCTGCAAGTGTGTTTCACTAATGTAGCACTATCTGCAGCTATGGAAAAATTTATCTGTCACAGAGGATGTGTTACTAAACCAGACTAGTTTCTGTAAGAATTATAGGAAAAATACGGTTTGAATTGGAATCAGACGTGCCCTTTACTGGTATTATATTCTTTTCTTTTTGAGAGGACAAGTATAGGTCTATTTTTTAAGTGTTGAAACAAACAAGAGTGCCAACTACATGCACGTATAAAAAAAAGGAACCTGTATTTCTCTCTGCCAAAAATGAGCTCAAGTAGAAAACAGCTAAGCCTCTGTTTGGTTAATTTATAAATGGTCAAACTTCATTTTTAGCTACTCATACCATACATTTCTATCTATTTATAATTAAATGGTTTAGAAATTCTTTCCAAATGGAGGCTAAGATATTCATTTACACCCAAAAACAAAAATCCTCTCGTGTTTTTTTGTTCATCTTTATTTACCAATCTCTAGTGGACTGATCTCTCTCTATATCTTTCTCTCTGTTACCAACTGTAGTACTAATCAAATGGTTAAATCTTTATCAGGTTTATGTGAACAAAAGTGGGCAAGAGTTGAGGGGTCAAATTGCTTACCGCCAGTATAGAAAGGTATTTTCTTATGGCGTCTTTTCATATGTGCTTGGTTGCTTATGCTTCTTGACGTAAAGTTCTGCTTCTTTGTCTTATTTTTGATTTGTTTGAGGCATTTTCATTAGGCTATTTTCATTTTTCTTTTTCCCTATATGTTTCCAGCTTAGTTTCTAAAACTGTCAGAGATTGAACATTATTGTGGCTTGTGCTAGAATAGATCTTGTCCAGCAACCTTTTCTATGGTGAATTCGCCATCTGATGAATTATTGTGGGCTTATGACATTGAGAATCATCTATTCTAGCATCTTAAATAAGATTGTGATTTTATGTTCAATTTGCTGACAGGAGAGTGGAATTGGGTTCAAAAATTCAAAGAAGAAAGCGGCTGCCAAGAAGAAAACGACTGCCAAGAAGAAAAATGTTCGTAATAAGAAATAAGTCCTTGGTTGTTCGGAAGAATATGTACCTCAATCATCTGCAATTGCAGGGCTAAATATTCCTGGGTGACCGCACCTCCCCCCACCAAAGAATTTCCCTTTAGTGGGCGTGAGCTAATTTGTCAGTGGGGAAAAGATTTGCGAGTCAAGAATTTGTCTTGTTATGATTGTTTCATTTTAAGGAAAATTATAGATTGTCCCTAACCTAGTGTCGTTGCAATAACTTGATCTTCAATATTTTGAGTTTTTTTTAGTAGTGTCATTCATTCAACTATTTCTAAGCCACCGTTTGGTATCTATTTTCTAAAACTTGTTTTCCTTACTCATTTTCAATTACAAATTTCATGGGACTAACAAGTTTATCAATTTTTTAACTATACATTTCATTCACTTTTATCGATTAAGGATTAAATGATCTCTTGTTTGGTGCTCGTTATTTCAATAAAAAAAAAGAGTTTTGAATAGTATTTTTAGGAGAATGTGAGGTTAAAAAGTAGATTTTTTTTTTAGATTTACGTGCAGAATATTTTTTTATGTGAAAGTGGTTGAAAATGATCATGTAGCAAAATAGTTTGAAAACAATGGATACCAAACAGGGACTTAATTTCATCACACATCATTGCAGTTGAACGAAATTTCAAATTGATCATATATATATTTTTATTCACATATTTTAAAGGACTCATATTTTTTTACTCATTTTTTATTGAAACATTTCGCATAATTCACAATTTATAATCTAATAAAAAAATTGACTTATTATTAATATTAATTAAATTGGATGGTTTCTTCAATTTGGTGCTTGGTGTGTGTTTGTCTTCAATTATTGTAGAAGAAATGGAGTAATGAATAGTATTTTTTGAAAAATGTGTGGTTGAAATTTAAAATAATTTTATTGGTTTGTGTGTAAAATATTTTAGGGGCGAATGTGTGGCGAAGAATTTTACTGTAGCAAACAATTTAGCAAACAATGTTTTGAAATAATAGGAGACAAACGGGACCTTAGTGCTATCGTTGCTGAATCGAACCGGTTCAATTGAAAAACTAAAAGCTAAAGGTGCATTTGATTTGTTGTTTGTTTTCTTTAGTTTTGTTTATTATACAAAACTTGTTTGATATAGTATTTTTAAAAATGAATTTCGAAAATAAGGTTAAACTTACAACAAAAAATTAAAAATGTATTTTTGATGTTTTGAGTGTTATATTGGATAATTTTGAAAAAAAAACTCAAAGCACGGGAAACGAGCTTTTGAATATAATTTTATTTAAATAAAATTCTAAAAAAATAAAATTCAAATCATAAAAAATGATCAATTCTAAAAAGAAAAAGAAAAAAAAAATCTAAAATTCAACCGAATTAAAATTCTAATAAATATAAAAATTGAAAAATAAAATTACAAAAAAATTGAAAAAAAATAAAAAACAGTCCAAGCAATTATATTTACATGAAAATTCTAAAATATATATTTAAATGAACACATAAAATATTATCGTTTCACATCAGTAACTTTTATTTTTATTTCCTATGCATTGCCAATTTAATCTATTATTTATTTTTATTTTACTTTTGTATCGAAAAAAATATTGTATGACTTACCAATTTAAAATATGTATATTACTTGATAATATATTAATATTATAATTGTTATATTTTACTTAATAATCAAATTTAATGGAATAAAATGTCATAAGACAATTTTTTAAAATTACAAACAATATGAGTTTTCTAGTTTTCTGTTTTGAAAAATAATTTTGAAAGTGACAAAATAAACGTATTTAGCAATTTTAAAATAGAAAATTGAAAATGAATTCAAAACTTAAAGACAAACCAAATAATCCCCAAGCTATTGTTTCGTTTGACTATAAATATGGTTTTCAGTAAAATTTGATAAAATACGTAATTAAAAAATTAACAAAAATTGTGTGCAACATAAAAGTTGGGGTTAAAAAATAATATTTTTTAAAAAAATTGGGCATAACATCTACTAAAAATTCTGTTTGAGCCTCTCTTTTTTTTTTNAGGTCATGTTCAGACATATATTATTCAAACTCCAATAATTAAATATGTATAGTCGACCCTAGAACACTCAATTTAATTATTATTCTTTATCTCTTTCAATAAAGACAAAAGATCACACTCTCAAAACATATATTACATAAGCTCATATATATTTAGGGCTTATTTGAGCCCCATTTTTTTTTTTTTTTTTTGTATAAAATGCATTTTTTAAGAATAAATTGATGAAGAATGTGCGGTTGAAAATAATAATTTTTTTTAAATTTACGTATAATATTATTTTATTAAAAAATGTATGATCGAACAGAAGAAAGAGAAAAATATATTTTGAAAAAAAAGGGATCAATGACTTAAAACTCATTAAAATCATTTGAAAACAAAATAGTTTAAACCCTAAAACGGTTGGTTCACAACTAGAAATACAAACCTGTCCAAGGAATAAGCATAGTGCAATTTTTCTAAGCGCGGTTAACTTCCTTGTAATTTTTAGTTCCTCAAATTTCGTCCCACAGTTAAGCCTCTGTTTGTCTACCATTATTCCAAAAAATTGTTTGCTACAGTAAGATTCTCCACCACACATTTACCTAATAAAATATTCTACACACAAACCAATAAAGTTACTTTACTTTCCAACCACACATTCTCTAAAAAATACTATTCATTACTATATTTTTCTCTCAGTAATGGGAGACAAACACACCCTAAATAAAACAAAATTCATGAAAATACAAAAAATGCACACATAAAATATTCTTTGAATGAAACATATATGAACACANCTCTTAAAATTGTCATTAATACCCTTCTAAGCGCCGCTGTTTGAGCTCTAAATTATTGTGAAAATAGTTTTTGTAATAGTAATTTTTTGAAAAATGTGCAGTAAAAAAGTAAAAAAAAAATTTAAATTTATGTATAAAATTATTTCATTGAAAAAAATTCTAATTAAAAATCGATTAAATTTTTTATTTTTTTTAAAGAAAATGGGCTAAAAACGGCAACTTTCCGAAAACTCTTTTCAATTAATTCACCCTCCCAGGCCTCCCCTGCACCTCACTTCTATTCTAGGGTTCTTAATTACCCTCTCACTGGACTTAATCTTATCGTAAATAATAATTACTCCTTGCAATTTCTCAGTAACCCTTCGAAGGTAAAGTCTTCAATTATTTTCAATTTTTATCTTTATTTAGTTTTTTTTCCCTTAATTTTGGTTTAATTTATTGCGTACATGCAATTTCATCCCTGTACCATGTGTGTTTTGTAATTTTGATTATATTCACTTTTTTTCTGCTAAAAAATTGCTTTGATATTGTAAAAGGATCAGACTTCCTGTTAAAAGTGGAAGTAAGGTTTTATTTACTACTATTTGCTGGTGCAGTTTTTGGTGTTGTAATCCATTTTTTTATTTCAATTTAGGCGTTTTTTGTCAGTTCTTTTGTTACATGTTGATTGAAACTTAGGAATTTTTAGCTAGTGTGTGTGTGTGTATATATATATTTTGTTGCTTGTTGATTGAAATTTAGGTGTGTTTAGAATTGTTGATGTGCTGTGATATAAAGTATTCGAGGCTCAGCCTACTAGTATACGAAGAAAAAAGATAGGTGTTGTTAATTTTATTAAGAACAAACTGAAACATGGTTTTGTTAATTTTATTAAGAACAAACTGAAACATGGTTATTTTGTTTCAGGGTAATTAGCACACGACGTCCACACATTTCATTGTTATTGTGGAAAACGTCCACACCTTTCATTTTTTTGGCATTTCACCCTTATTTTCACATTTCATTGCGCAAAAGATCTTTTCACCTATTTTCTCAATTAAAAATTATGAAATGACGAATATACCCTTCTCTTTAAATAAAACAAAAAGAAAAAGAAAAAAAATTGCAATCACAGTCTCAAAATTTTTTCAAAAGTGCAAATAAGTCACAAATAAATTATTAAAAGGATAATTAGCACATCATGTCTCCATCTTTCACCGTTATTGAGAAAAAGTACACACCTTTAATTTTTTTTTTTTTTGCATTTTCACCCTTAATTACACATTTAATTATGCAAACTATCATTCCATCCATTTTTATTCAATTTTTCAATAAAGAACTATGAAATAATAAATATACCCTCCTATTTAAGCCACTGTTTGACACCCATTTTTTTCTCATTCTATTTCTCCTTTTTCATTTCAACCATACATTATATTAATAAAATAATATTACACATAAACTCAAAAATTCTCCTTACTTTTTAACCACACAATCTTCCATCAATCACCATTCCAAAAATTATTTTTCAAACAAAATGGGTGTCAAACAAGGGCTAAAAAAAAAAAAAATATTTTTAATTTCTAATTCTTTGATAATTTATTTGAGACTCGTTTGTACTTTTTATTTTTTTAAATTTTTAAATAAATTTAATCGGGACTTGTTTACACTTTTTTTAAAAAAAATTAATTTTTTAATAATTTATTGGGGACTTGTTTACACTTTTTAAAAAAAATTGGGACTATGACTGTAATTAATTTTTTAGCTATTTATTTAAATAGGAGGGCATATTCGTCATTTCACAGTTTTTTTTATTGAGAAATTGGATAAAAATGGATAGAAATGATGGTTTACGCAATTAAATGTATAATTAAGGGTGAAAATGCAAAAAAAATGAAGAGTATGAACGGTTTTCGCAATAAAGGTGAAANGGTGAAAATGCAAAAAAAAAAGGTAGGGACATTTTTTGCTATAATAGTGAAAGGTAGAGATATTATGTGCTAATTACCCTTTTAATAATTTATTTGTGACTTATTTGCTCTTTTTAAAAAAATTTGGGATTGTGATTGCAATTAATTTTTTTCTTTTTCTCTTTGTTTTATTTAAAGAGAAGGGTATGTTCGTCATTTCATAATTTTTAATTGAGAAAATATGTGAAAATGATCTTTTGTGCAATGAAATGTGGAAATAAAGGTGAAAATGCCAAAAAATGAAAGGTACAGACGTTTTCCACAATAACAATGAAAGGTGGGGACGTTATGTATTAATTAGGGGCGGACCCTGTGCTGGCCCAGGCATATGCTTGTACTGAATTTTGGGCCATCCCCACGGCCCGTGTTTTTTTTTTTTAAAAAAATAAAAAAAATCTGAAATTTGGCTCAATCTTATATAACAAACCTTTCCCATAATCCTTGGATTAATTTAATATAACTATTAAATTTTTTTGAAATTGGTGGTTGGGCCAAATAATTTATAATTGTGACTTAGTCTTCCAATTTCAAAATATGTGTTGGATAGTGTGATTAATTTGAATCCTTGTGTATGCTTCAAAATCTTAATTATGCATTTTCTTTATCTTCAATTAACACTTATAAAAGAAAATCTCTTGTTAAGGATAAATTGCATAATCGGATTGGAGATGAGTGGATGAATGATGACCTTATTGTTTATGCGGAGAAAGATATATTTTTAAAGATCGTGATTATATAAAGATATCAAAGTATGAAAACTCGTAAAGAAAAATTGTAAGGTATTTCATTTTTAGTATAACGTTTGTGTTATAATGTTGTTATTTTTTATACCTTTGCTAACATCGCCTGCACTGAGAAAACTTCCTGGGTCCGGTCCTTGTGCTAATTACCTTTTGTTTTATATATATGTGTTAATTTCTTCTTGCACCACTTTTTCATTTGATACAGTTTCGAACATGCATTTTTACTTGTAAAAGAAATGAGGACAAACTAAAATAGCTCCTATTTAATGCACCGTCTTATCTCGTAGAGGAAGTCTTAGCCGCATTTATCACGTTGAGCTAATGGGGTACATCAGGTGAAAAAGCTGCAATGCTGTTACATTTAGTAATTTCCCATGTACTAAAGTTAACTGTGGGCTGTACATACCAATTTTGTTGAAGAAAGCTTCTTCATAAGTTGAATTCAGCGAGTCTCAATAGTCGCCACAGAAGGGTGGGACACACTATTGGCAGTGTGCCCCATACCCTTGCCAAGAGAGTTTCGGCATGTACCAAATTTAGCTTCTTTAGGTTGTAGGACTTCTCAGAAAAAATCAACTTTTTAACCCAAAATTTCAACTGTTTTTATTGTTCTTTTCTTATGTGCTGGCATTGATACTTACTTCACCCGTTGTGTGCTTGAACAATGAAATGATAAAGTCATAGCTACAATACTCATCAAAGTTTACCAAGGAGTTATCATCTTGGTCACCAACCATGTAATTTGTAGTACACTGGCACTTTCTTTCATTTTAAATATCTGTTTGAGATTGTATGAAATCTATCAGATTGAGTAAATGGTAGTAAAAAGGTATAATGGCACAATATGGCAGGTACACAAGTCAAAAAGCGACGAGGCGTATAATGATGCCGTTTGTTGTCCGTATTCACTTTTTTCATTTCATTTCTCTCCCAATGGTTCCTTCAATTGCAGAACCCTATTTTCCTTCATTGTGATTCGATTCTGTTGAATTTTTTTTGTCCCCAACTAAATCTTCCATTTACATTTCTCCAAAAAAGCTACTTCCGCCATTTCCTTTGCTTCATTGTTCACACGATTTCAGCCTTCTCCGATGGCCGTTGTCGCAAGGAACTGAGACCAGATATGAAGGCCGCCAGTGGTATTGGATCCTAGGGTTCGTGATTTCACCGGAAAAAGAAGGCGAAAAAGACTGGACAATAATCGAAGTAAGCTTCTTGTAAATGAAAAAGTTGAGGTAGTCATTGGGTTTATTTAGCTTTGTTTTTGTTGATTTCTTATACCGTGTATGTAATTATGCATATGCATGTAAAAGATTGCTTCAATTTTTGAATTTTAGGTTCTTTTGATAGCGAGGAATTTAATTTCTTCGTCTGGGTTTTGCTATTTTTCCTTTTTTATGGATTGATTGATACGTTGTAACGTATATTTTGAATTTCTTATTATAGATTTTACCTCTATTATATTGTTTCTTGATCACCCCCTAAATTGACCTGATCTTGAGCAAGGATAGAGATCACTAGGTTGACCATTTATGAGGAAAGCATCAGAAATATTTGGGTCCCCTCCATTGTCAAGAAACTCAGTTCTGACTGTCTGTATGTCACACTTCCACCATTCCCTGTATTACACTACCAACTTTAAACATTCAGTTTCTGTGTCAATTATTTCTTCTTTTAATTTTTGCAATAAAAAACTATTTTAATTTGAAAGCACCTAATATGATGGGCACTTCTGCATCTGGCTTAGGAAAAGGATAATTATTTTCTTCTTAAAATAACTC
Source organism: Fraxinus platypoda (assembly GCA_903798405.1). Taxonomy (NCBI): domain Eukaryota; kingdom Viridiplantae; phylum Streptophyta; class Magnoliopsida; order Lamiales; family Oleaceae; genus Fraxinus; species Fraxinus platypoda. The sequence continues at coordinate 3,226 of CAIGRT010185721.1, read as the reverse complement.
CTATTTAATGCCTGTGTTGTCTCATATGGGACGTCTTAGCCTCATTTATCACGATGGATCAATGAGGTAACTAACAATGATATGTGCCTCTAGATTTAATATGAGAATGCCGTAGACATAAGACTTATCAAGGTTTACCATGGTGTTATCAGTCTGGTCAGAAATCATTTGATTTTTGTGGTGACGAGTATTGTGGCACTTTCTATCATTTTCATTAGCTGCTTGAGATTGTATAAATCTGAATCAGATTGTCGTTGGAGTAAATGATATTAAAAATTCTATAATGGCTTGGCAGATTGAGTTAAAGGTCATTGTTGCTATGTATATATTTATATGCAATATATGGATGGTTTGAGTTATAATGAAGGCATCATCACTTTGTTAGCCTAGTGTACAACAGTATATTTGCTCTAAGTCTCCATAGTTTCCTCCAATTACCACATCTCTTTCAGTTAATGGCCATGTTTTTGTCTCTGTTCTCTAATTGTATATATGGTTCTGCATTGCTCCTTCCTCAGCTTAATTTTTTACCCAGAAAGAATCCATCAGCGCTCCTCGAGGTATATTCTTTTTTATTCCTAGCATTCATGTCTCCCATTTTTTTTATTTTTTATTATTATTATGGTCTAAATCTTTAAAATTTTGTTAGTGTATATGTTTCTTTCTATTTTTGTAATTTTCCATCCAATTTGATTTTTGTGTTAATCCTTCTCACACCTCACTCACAAACCCACCCCCAGCTGTGGAAATCTGCATAAATATGATTAGGTGGACAAGGCAGTTCGAAGTTGCACAAGATCAAGTTGCTGAAATATTGATTCAGATTAGTTTGCTACTCTGTTTGCACTCTATTTGCACAGTTCCTATTTTTCTTATACACTTTCGATGATTCCCAATTAACTTCATTTCATTGTTTCTTCCATTCTTGCGTGAAATTTTCAAAACTAACATCTGTAGTCTCATCCCCAAGATGCAGTAGCTAATGTTGAATTCTCAAATATTAACTTAGATGGATTTTTTTGCTCTCGGAGTTAAATTTGTTTGTTTTAACTGAATAAATGAAAATAGGTGAATTCTTTTCCAATTTATGAAATTTACGTTAAGCTACCTAGAATCATCATCTGGGAAGGTGAAGATGAGGTAAAATGCTTAAATTGTTGATTTATTTGTTTGCAGGGCCAAAGATCTAAACAAGCTTTGGTTGTGTGCTAGCAGTAATTTCTGAAAATGAATCAAGTTATCCAGGGTGATGACTCTGGTGATCCTTCTGTCCTGCCAGCCAAGCGGGGACGTGGCCGCCCTCGGAAAGATCCAAACCTGAAGCATGTTAAAACTGCACGCAGACCTCCTGGTTTTGAAGGAGGGAAAGGATACCACCGTCCCCATAAAGTGGATAGAGTAGATGGAAATGACAATATGGTGGGCCAGTCAGTGACTGGTGTTGTTGAGGCCTCCTTTGATGCTGGCTATATGCTCAATGTTAGAATTGGCAACTCCAATGCTACTTTGAGGGGTGTTGTTTTCAAGCCAGGACATTATATTCCCGTCACAGCTGAAAATGACATAGCCCCACATGTTCGAATGATCAGAAGAAATGACATGCAATTCTCATCTCAAAACCGAACTTGGTCACGTGGCCCGAAACTTGCTATTCAGACAGCTGGTGCAGTAGGCGCAAAACGCAAATATACATCTCCAAAGGTAGTTTCTTCTGTTCCTCCAGTGGGTGTGAGGGGCACTGTGGTTCCTGTTGTATTGCAACCTGTCAATCCATCAAGTGGGCTGACAACTTGTAGCCAAATGTCTTCTGATGCATCCCGTGCCGCTTCTATGTTGTTTTTGGAAGACAAAGATGTGGACTCGGTTGAACCATTAGCTATGTTACCACCTGTTCAATCTATACCTGCTGGCCAGATTCCGATTACCATACAACCCCAAATTGGGCACCAAGCTGCACAAGAAAGTATGCTGAATGAAAATGCTTCATTGCAAGAAGGCACGCCGGATGTTGAAAAAGGAAAAAAAGGCATGGAATCAGATTTACAGATGGCAGGCTCTTCAAGATCGTCAGAGGTTCACAACAAAAATGGCGAGGATGCATGGGAACCTTCACCTGAAGATTACGGTGTTAATGACTCCTCAACTGTGCCATCACAAACTGCATCTGTCCCGACACCTCTGTACAATTATGGAACTGGAAGGATGACTGAACTTTTGCAGGTAAGATGTTGCCTCAACTTATAAAAACATCTTCATTAGTTTACGAACAGAGATTTTTTTTTATATAAATCCTCAATGGGATATGCTTTATTCAAGGCTTTGCAGGAAAATATGAAGGAGATTCCCCTTCCCGTACCTGAACAACCATCTTCTGCATCGGAAGTTGAATGAAGCTAAGAGCGCTGAAGCTGATCCGAAAGAACGAGCCTAGAAATGTCCACAAGTATGCCTGTGATCTCCTTTCTGCTTTTCTTCAACAATTTCTAGTGCGCTACTGAAGATTTCAGTAGGATTTAGTTACTTGGAGACTTGAAAAGCTGCAACAGGAGAAGTTTTTTTCAGACACAAGAATTTCTAAAATGGTCCTTAGTTACATAGGAGTTTTTAGACTTGGATGAATCTCTCCTTTTTTAATCTTATGTCTGTTACAATCTCCTTCCCTTGATCTTTTGTGCTTAATTACTTGTAAAATCTCATAGTGTGCACTGTTTTCCCTCCCTTGGTACAATGTTCTTTTTGTTATTATTGTCATCAAATATGCAATTTCTGCATTGAAAGAGATGCTAGATGGGAAATGGTTTTGATTATGCGGAGTCGAAGAACCACCAATAACATGTATTATGCAGGGTACACGAGGCAGCTTAAAGTGCATGTTTGATAGTCTTTGGTAGACTTCCATAAACATAATTTAAGCTTATTTTCCTTGTACAGACTGATATTTCTAGTCGAACAGTCTTTGTAATCAAACGAATAGAATTTTGTTGTTTTAAACATCTACCATTCCACAGGGTACAAAGAAATAGAACACCAAGCATCTAGGTTTAGTTGAGGAAAAGGGTATAAATGGTGAAGTTTTAAAATTAAAAACTTTACCTCTATTTCTGTCCGACAAATGATAAGTTTTGTACAACTACGAATTTCTCTGTCTTGTATCAGCAAGGTACATCTTTCCATTTTAAACTAACATTCTTGATTTGCGGTGAAATTTTTTTTTTTTTTTGATAAG
>CAIGRT010185713.1:0-10354 GCA_903798405.1 Fraxinus platypoda | reverse complement strand
CTATTGCACAAAATTTTTCCAACAAAAACTGACATTTTAATCTAGGTTTTTCTGAATATTGTAGCTCTTGGAGGTTGTGTGAAGAAATACAATGATTCAATTTCGTCCAAACAACATCATAAAACTTGTAAAGTTCATAAATATAGTCAGGTTGAGTTGAGCATGTTTATTCGATTTTCATGAGTTAATCAATAACCTGACCCGCCTACACAACCAACCCACCCGACCCGTATAAAAACAACAAAAAAATCGACCCAAACCAGTCGGGTTGGTTCGATTTGAGCGATTTTGGTGCGTTCGGTCGGGTTTTGCCTCCCCCTAAGAGTCATAATCAAAATATGATTGATATTTCTAGATGGTGTGAGATAAGGATGAGGAAATCATTCTTTCATTCTTGAAGCCTGACCTCGACATGTACCTTGAGCTTGGTATTTGCAAAATTGGGGTAGGTTGAGTTCGGGCAATATGCTCGAGCTCTGGCTAAATGATATTTGTAAGATACTAATTTGAAAAGTAATCCTTCTGAAACTGATTTGGATACCAATTGAATTCTCTATGAAGAAATCGAAACTGAAGGCGATGAAATTTCAGATATTGACATTTGCTCAAATGATTTGTATTTTAAGGTGAGATAATGAATTAAAAAAAGGGGGTTGTATTTTAAGTCTCCAGTTACAATTTCTTTAGGTTGGGGTTGAGAAAGAAGATGAAGTGAGTTTTGTTTTCTTAGTTTTGGTTTTTTATTTTTGGAATGTTTTTGTACAATGAATTTCAAACATATGAATGTTTTATGATAATAACACTTTAATTATGTATTTGTCATTCATTTGTAATTTCCTAAAAAAATTGGGATTATGGTTGCAATCAGTTCTTTATTTTTTCTTTTTTTGTTCTTTTCGTTTTATTAAATACGAGGATATATTTGTTATTTCCTAACTTTTAATTGAGAAAATAGATGAAAATGATGATTTTCGCAATGAAATGTATAAATATGGGTGAAAATGCAACAATAAAAAAAATGCAAGGTGGGAATGTTTTGCACAATGAAATTCAAATGTAAGGACTTTTCGTGATAATAACCTTTAAAATTAATTATTGACTTTGATTTAAATTAAAATTTAGATTTTTAATAGTAAGGACTACAAATACTTTACACCGCATCTTCAGTAGCACATAATAGTTGGGTATCCACCTCATGTATCCAATAATTAGTACAACGAAAATGAGCCTGTAGCAATTATAATAAAGAGAGAGGGCCAAAATAGAATTGGTCTTAAGGAATGAGGCCTATTAGGGAAATCTTTACCGATATTATAGGGGTTAAATATACTAATGGTCATTGTACTTTATATTTAATGTCACCATGGTTGCTCAATTTGATTTTGTTTCATCTTGACCACCAAATTTCATATAGCGTTTCATCATGGCCTCTTAACTTTATATAACCATTTTCACTAATTTTAAAAAGGGTAAAACGGTAATTTTTTATTATATATAAAATAAATTTAAAAAAATAAAACCCTTCTTCCTGCATCGTATCGCACCCCTACTCCCCCCGACAAGTGCTGCTAATCCTGTTAGAATGAAGTATGCACTGAGAAACGGTTTGCAGGAATTCGTGTTGATCTTTATGCAATCCTGGAGGCTGTTGCAAATAATGTGGAGATGCACAAGAATATTGGAAAACAAAGAAGCTATTGGAACAACCTGTTTTTGATGTCCATCAATGCACTCACTTTTTTATCTGCTACAACGGCAAGAATTGAGGGTATTGGTGCAAATGGTGGTGGTGCTCCAGTAGCAGAGTTAAAGCTTTCATCCACCTTCATGTATATTTCAGCAACTAGAATGCTATCCATAATGAACAAGATTCAGTCATCTCAAGTTGCTGAGGAACAAAGGAATGTAGCTAAGTTATTCAAACAACTTCATAACCAGATTCAAACAGTTATAGCGATCGGTAATCCTATAACTAGTGATATGAAGGAAATGATGCAAAAATTGTTGGCTATTGATCGAGCCTACCCTCTTCCTCTTATCTGGGAAATACTTGAGAAATTCCCAGCAAACATAGAGCCTACAGTCTGGTAGTCGGAGCAGCTCCAGAGACAAGCAAAAGGGTTCAATCGAAAGAAAGATCGGAATGGATGGAACGAAAAGTTAGATGAGGAAATGAGAGCAAACAAAATGGCTCAAATAGGATTAGTAGCACTTGGTTGGGAGTAGGGGTGGGGTGCGGTAGGGAAGAAGAGTTTTATTTTAGTTTAATTTTTTAATTTATTTTATATATATAATGTAAAGTTACCATTTTACCCATTTTAAAATTAGTTAAAAGGGTTATATAAAGTTGGGTGGTCATGATGAAATTTTATAGGAAGTTATGTGGTAATGGTGAAACTAAGTATAATGTACAGTAGCCGTTGGTGAATTTAACCCGTAGCACATAATAGTTGGGTATCCACCTCATGTATCCAATAATTAGTACAATGAAAATGAGTCTATAGCAATCATAATAAAGAGGGAGGGCCAAAATAGAATTGGTCTTAAGGAGTGGGGCCCATTAGCGAAATCTTTACCTTATATTATAGCGATAGTTTCACATATTCACTAAAAAATAAAACTATTTACGAAGATACTATTCAGCATTTTATTTTACAAAAATAGTGTATTACATCTTTTTGGAACTTATTTTACATTTTTGTACAATTAAACCCCTATTTGACAACCATTTTTTCAAAAAACAAATTCATATCCATTTTCAACCTAACGTTCTCACACAAAAAAAAAAAATAATACAATTCTTTATGTAAAACCAAAATTTTTCTTACTTTTTAACCATGCATTCTTAAAAAATTTATTATTCAAAAACTCATTCTTTCCAAAAATTTCTAACAAACAGGGGCGAAATGTGTTACATACGTGTGAGTGATACAGTGTATTTCCATTGCCGCTACCTATCCCCTTCATTGTCGACAATGAATGACCACCACCACCACTACAGTCTCTCAACCCAAAACCTAACTCACCTTGATTTTCACCCCAACCCCCCATTTCATCACCATTACCACCAGAAACACCACTCCAACGAGTGTCAACCATCATCGTCGTTCATCTTCCACCGCTGTCACCGTGCTCAAAATCGAGCATTTCGACCACCACCCCATCCACTACAAAGAAAATCATAATATTGCTTAACCTTCTTAGAAATAAAAAAATAAAAGAATAAAAAGTTAGATGTGCAAACTTTAAAAGAAAAATAGCTGAACCTACCGATGAGGGAATGGTCTATAGAGGCAGATGGAGGTTCCTTCTTTTATATACTTCATAGCACTAAAAGTTACTTATTTTTCGAGGCCTTCTCCAACCTTCTTTTTGTACTAGCCACTGTACCGCCCATTGAAATTGCTTTTCTTCTTTGGAAAATCAGATTTGTTGTATGGGATTTGAGATTTGATTGGGGGTTCGAGAATTGGGATGGTGACGGCGAATGTAATGTGGTGGTGGTGAGAGAAGCGATGCATGGTAGGGTGGCGGTGTGTTGGTTGAAACGAATCGTCCATATGGGTTGACTCTACCCGATTTGAATGGAATGATTTTTAGAAGGAGGAGTTGAATTTTAAGTTTGAAAATCAATCTTCCACCATCTATAACCTCCACACAACGTGCACTACACCGATAACACATCAAAATAATTCAATTTGGGGTTTCTTCATAGAGATAAAAATAGACAAGGTGTGTGGCTTGATTTTGGAAGAATAAAATCTCAAATTTGGTTCTTGAATTGTGAACATCAATCCAGTTCTTTTGTAATTGAGTTTTTGACCAACAAATGGGTATAAAGCAAAACAATTAATTCAATCTCAAGTTCTACCATTTGAAATTTAGTTATAAGCATGCAAGTATAATTTGTAGCCTAAATATGTTGTTTTCTTGCTTAATTACATGCTTTAAATGGTTTAGAATGATTTAAAGACAAATTTTGATTTTCCTTCAAGCTTAAGCAAATGGTAACTTATGATATTCTCCATATAAATTCATGAAATTTATGCCATATGTTCATGATATCATTTGGAACATGTATGAAAAATTTCATGTCATTTGGCTTTGTATTTTGGAAGACCTTTGATGTTATCTAGCTTAAAAAATCAAAATTTTATAACATGATAACTTATTGTATATTGTGATTCATGCTGCTCATTTGGTATGGTTGTGTTAGAATTTGGATGTGACCCGAATTTCTTGTTGAAGTAATTGAAGAATTCTAATTGACGTGCACGTCAAGAAGAAATCAATTTGAAATGCTATTGGAGTCCTATGTCAAGTTGAAGTTTTATTTTGGAAACCCATTGGGAGTTGAAAATTGGTATTTGACTTGAAAAAGAATTCGGGATGAAGAAAACAATTTGGAGCAAAAGAAAAAAATGGAATGGACAAAATGCCCGGCGCCGGCGCACCTATTCATTTTTCTACCCTGGGCGTCGGGGCGCCCGGAATTGGCGTCGGTGCCCCGGACCTACATCTGTTTCGGGTTTTCGCATTTTTATCTCCTTTTTCGTTTGGAACTCGATTTTTTGACGTCCTACTTTATCAACAACTCTACTAGAGAGTTTGGATGTCCCCTACATGTTCCCTATAAATATTAGACTCTTTTATACAATTTATTGGTGTGAGAAAAGTGATTACTAGTTTTTAGGATCAATTGTATATTTCTCCATTATTGTTCACGAGTCAATAAAATCTCATAATTCATCTACCATATTTTCTTGTCTTCTTTTATTCTTCTGCTTGCGATCATATACTTCATATTTTGCCATATAACTTCAATATTTCAATCTGGTTGTTGGTTTCATATCAAGTGGTACTGAACAATACGTGATTTTTGAATTTCCAACAATTGGTATCAGAGATTTTGGGTATAATTAACGCAACAAGTAGTATTAGAGCGATTCTGGTATCTTGTTTGTTTCACAACAAGTGGTATCAGAGCCCAGGTTCAGCAGTTCCACAAGAGTACAGGGTTTGATTTGATTGAAGTTTTTGTTCGTGATGGTTTCCATGAAGTATGACATTCCGCTTTTGGATCGGAGCATTAGATTTTCACTATGGTAGGTTAAGATGCATGTAGTACTCGCACAGGTGGATTTGAATGATGCGTTGCTGAGAATNTTGTTCGTGATGGTTTCCATGAAGTATGACATTCCGCTTTTGGATCGGAGCACTAGATTTTCGCTATGACAAGTTAAGATGCGTGTAGTACTCGTACAACAGCATTTAGATGATGCGTTATTGGGAATTGACGAGATAACCGCAACTTTGACCTCGGAGGAGAAATTACAGAAGGATAAGAAGGTAATTTCTTACATTCATCTTCATCTATCGAATACCATTCTTCAAGACGTTTTGAAGGAGGGTTCATCAGATGCTTCATGGTTGAAGTTGGAGCAATTGTGCATGACTAAAAGTCTTACAAGCAAGTTGAATCTCAAACTGCGTTTAACTCTCATCGAATGGCAGAATGAGGATCATTGGAAGATCACCTGGCTGTATTTAAGGAGATAGTCGCTGATTTGGAAACTTTGGAAGTAAAGTATAATGAAAAAGATTTAGCATTGATCCTATTGTGTTCTTTACCCACTTCGTTTTCTTTATTTAGAAACACGATCTTGTATAGTTGTGATACTCTCACCATTGAGGAGGTGTATGATGTTTTGTTTTCAAAAGAGAAGATGAAGTATCTGGTGCCTGAGGTCAGAGATGGAGAAGGTCTTGTTGTTCATGGTAGTTCTGGAAGGGGCACATGAAGAAAGATTGCTACAAATTGCTGAATAAAGAAAAGTTGGCTACAAGTTGATATGGAAAGCAATCAGAAACTTCAGGTAAAGCAGACCTCGTAAAGAACATTGTAAGTGAGGCAGATCTCTTGGCTATTTTTGACATCGAGTCTAAACCAAACGATGATTGGATTCTGGATTCAGTGTGCGTGTTTCATATGTGTTCTAATAAGAACTTTTTTACTAAATATGAAATCATTTCCAAACATGTCGTGGTTATGGGAAATAACGTATCTTGTTGGGTTGCTGGAATTGGTGTGGTCAGATTGAAGCTATTGGAGGGACAATTAGAACACTTGTCCAAGTTCGACATGTTCTAGATTTGAAGAAGAATCTCATCTCGTTGTCTATAATTGATTCAAAGGGTTATGAGTTCTTTGGTGGTGGTGGAGCTTTGAAGGTTTGTAAGGATGCCCATGTTGTATTAGATGGACATCAAATGTCTCAATTATACATCTTGTAGGGTCATGCAGAATCTAAAAGAGTAAATCAGTACATGTTCGGTACTATGGTGGACATTCAATTTGGTACAATACCTTTAGGAGCTTGTAAATGGTCGGATTTGAAGAATATAGCTCAGTGGAGTTCTGGAGATATGGATAATACTGCTTTGCCACCATGACCTGTGGTGCTATTGTATTCAATTGTTAGGGACAGACCTAATAGAAAAAGGTATGTGGATGCTGATTTTATTGAGCATGCTTTCAGCGTAGTAGAAGATGTACAATCTAGCAAGTGACCTTCTTTAAAAGCATTTGAATCTAGAAGTTATGCATTTGGAAGAGCCTATATATATGCGAGATGGAGAGTATGTATGATCTAATGAGAACTCTTCCTAAACATGGCATGATACAGTTATTGAAATTCTTGATAATTCTCCACCTCTAGCCTACAACTATCCGATCAACATTATGATGAGAAAATGGCATAAAGAAAATAGGAATTTTATAATCAGTTTAGCCATGTATTGTTAGTTTATATTTTCGAGCAATATCTATGTAATACTCTTTTCATATTTAGTAGTTGAATACGAAATTTATTCTGATCGGATATACGTATTTGGCATTTTGTGATTTATGTATATGTTTTATGTTTATTACATATAGGCAAAACGTCTCTCTTACTTTATACATGCATAATTGTTTAATTGAGTAGGAGTTTTAAAGTTGAAAGATTTTAAGTAATTTGACCTAAAATTTATGATTTTGTGATAAAGAAATATTAGGATAATGGACGATGATTGGGAACTTAGGGAACTTTCGACTCCATGTTATTGTTGAATTATCATAAAACTTAATTTGCATGAGTGCAAAATGACATGCGTGCATAAATGGACATTTATATGATTGTTTCTAAAATTTTGACAAATCATGGCATCTAAAAATATTATAGCCGACCTTAATAAGAGTGACAAATTGAATGATGATGACTATAACACTTGGCGCCATAAAATTTGGTATGTGTTGGAGGAACATGATTATCGTTGAGAATCCGACCAAATAATTAAAGATGAGAAAATAAGGGTAATATAAAAATAATTGATCATACAAGAACACATGATTTTTTTTTTTTGTGGAAGATGATGATAAATTATTATACCAAGAAACTAACATTGTTTTACGAGATTTGATACTCTCAATTTATATCTAAACAATTCTCTCAAGTTTCTAGTGTATTCAACAATAATATAATTGTTATGTTGAGTTTATGAAGAGCCTACACCTTGTGGAGTATTTATAGGAGTCAAATTTTAGAGTTATGAATGAAGTAGAGTTTTTAATTGCAAAGTCCTTATCTCAATCAAACTCTCAATCCATGATGAAATTTAATCTCTTATCTATCCGAACTTCTAAACTAAAATTATGTAGGCTTCCTCCATGAACTATAATTCCAAATCACATAGAATTTGAGTCATAGACATAACAAACTCCACCTTGATACAAATTCCATAAGAAGGAATTAAGTTTTCACTCTTGAAGTCATTATCCAACTTTTCCACCGTGTCCCTGCCATACTTAGCAACTGTGAACTAAATTCAAGTCCTGGTTACCTGCAAAACTACTTTGCTTGCCAACCTTGCTTAAATCTTCACATTCACTTCCAGCTCCAGCTGAGTCATCAAACCTGCTCAAATCACCATGAGTAGCACCAACTCTACTTGAGTTGCCAAACTTGCTCGAATCACCACGAGGACCAAGATCAACAAGATCACAACTAGCTCCAACTAAGCTACATGAAGATTCTCCAATAATATTGTTCGAATCACCTTGAACAATCCCATCACAACCAACTTTGCTTGAGTTTTTGCTTATTGAACCATAAGCTACAGCTGCATCCAAAGTGAACGTCGAACCTTCTAACACATATAATCAGGACTTTCTCCGCCCCTTTAACACAGCTCGGTCACCCTTGCTAATTTTCAAAACTACATATCCACACGTATACTTGTACCATTTTGGATCAAAAGTACTCAAAGAGATTAAATTTTTGTTTATACCTGGAATATGTCAAACCTGGCCAGTGTTCTAACCGTCCAATCAAACATTTTGATTTTGATATTACCAATCCCAACTATTTTATAATGCACATTATTTCTCATCATCACGGAGCCCCTTGTTACTGTTTTATATGAAGTAATCAATCCCGATTTGAACACATATGAAAAGTACAAGCCGAATCAAGAATCCAAAACTCGTCATGTTTGGAGTCACCATCAGTAATTGCCAAAAGATCTCCACCACTCTTTTCTTCTACAAGATTGACATTACCAGAATTTTCGAGTTGTTCCTTTTGATTTGTAGTAGAAAACCTATTCCACCACCCATAGTAATCTCTCTTCATGTGCCACTTGTTATTACATTACCAACAGACTTTATTACTGTTGTTATCCTTGACTCTGCCCCTTCCATGACCACCTGTCTTCTTCTCACGAATAACAAGGTCCTTTGCTTGGGCCTCAGAACCGATGACTAGATCTTCATCTTCTCCTTAGAATAAGGCGCATGATATATCTCGTCAATTGTAAGAGTATCCCGACTATAGAGAATGGTATCTCTAAAAGTCACATATGAAGGCAACAGTGGGGATAACAATATCAGCCATAAATGCTCTTCATCATATTTGACCTCCATGGTCTTTAAATCTAAGATGATTTTCTTGAACACCGATAGATGATCTTCCAAAGATCCACGTTCCGTCAAGCGATGAGAATACAATTGCTGCTTCAAGTGTAACTTACTTGTCGAGCTCTTTGTCATACAAAGATGCTCCAATTTTAACCACAACCCAGCGTCACTTTTCTCATTTATTACATCCTAAAGAATTTGATTAGAAACATGAAGATGTATCTGTGATAGGGCTTTTCAATCCTTGCGTTGCTTCTTATACACAGTCATTGTTGTGGGTATTCTATCCATCCCCAACAAGGCATCATCAAGATCCAATTGAGAAAGAATCGCTCACATCTTGATCTGCCACAAAGAGAATCTACTGTTGCGATTCAAAAGCGAAATCTTAAATTTTATAATTGCCATCCCTAAAACAATTGACCATGTTCAAACCTTGCTTTGATAACCAATTTAGACCTCCCAAGAACCCGCCAAAAACCTTCAACTCTGATACCAATTGTTAGAAACAAAATTGAATACCATAATTGCTTTGATACCAATTCGTTGAGAATCCGGCTAAGTAGTTAAAGATGAGACAATAAGGGCAATACGAAAATAATGGATCACACAAAAACACAAGATTTTTTGTGGAAGATGAGGATAATTTATTATACCAAGAAAATAAAACTATTTTACAAGATTTGATACTCTAAATTTAAATCTAAATAATTATCTCAAGTTTCTAATGTATACAACAATGATCTAATCATTATATGGAGTCTATGAAAAGCCTACACCTTGTGAAGTATTTATAGGAGCCAAATTTTGTAATTATGGATGAAGTCGAGTCCTTAATTTCAGAGTCCTTATCCAAATCAAATACTCAATCCATGATGAAATTTGATCTATTGTCTATCCATAGTTCTAAACCAAAATTATCTAAGCTTGCTTCATGAACTACATTCCAAAGTACATGAAATTTGAGTCACAACCACAACAATTTCCTTGAGGGCATTAATCACATGACGGAAGACCCACAAGTGGGTCAAACTAGGGCTGGGAGCGGGTCGGTTCGATTTTTTTCGATTTCAGAAATTTTCGGCTATTTAGTAAATGGAACCGTCGGTTCCAAATATAATTCTGGAACCGTTCGGGTTCGGTTCGGTTCGGTTCGGTTCCGTACTATAATTAAATTTTTTAACATTTAGAACAATATTACATAAATACACCTGAAAGTAGATACTAATACTAATAACAAAAAGTAGATACAAATACCAAATTCAATCTTAACTTTTACAAATTAACGTAATCTAATTTAATAACATATAAATAACAAGTTGTCAAATACAAATACCAAAAAGTAAAGATTACTAGTAAAATTTCGATGATTTATATCAATAATTCATTTGCTTCAAA
>CAIGRT010185693.1:0-24083 GCA_903798405.1 Fraxinus platypoda | reverse complement strand
GGCAAGAAGGAGAAAATCAATCAAGAGATCAAGAATAACATCAAGAAGGGGGATTGATTCAAGCTTCAAAAGAGTTTTTTTTTTTTTTTTTATTCTTCAACCTCTTTATGTTATTAATCATGTTTTGTAGAATTCTTTCTTCTACCATTGTTAGGATTTGGGCATGACCCAAATTCATTGTTGATGATAATTGGGAATTCTAATTAAAGTCCACGTTAAGAGGAAATCTATTTGGAATCCTATTCAAAGTCTATTTGGAAAATTCTAGTTGAAGTTCCATTTGGAAGCCCTACTGGGAGTTGAAATTTTTGTTGGATTTGAGAAAATCAAAATAAGGAATGTTTTGGATTTTATATATCTTTTACAACTCTATTTCTAAGGCTTGGATTGTTCCTTTTATATATTCACTTTTCTCTACAATTTAGTTGGGTTGGTTTTACACCATTATGGGTTTTAACCTCATTATTGGTTGGTTTAACCTTATTGGAGGTTTGTTTATCCCCATTATTAGTTAGACGACTTGTAAACACAAATTTTTGTAACTATTTCTCCATATATTAGTGAAATCTCCCTTACTGTGCAAATTATATTCTTCATGTGAGTTTGTCATCTTTATTTCAGATAATACCTATAATCTCGTATCGTCTTTCAACAAATTGGTATCAGAGTTATCTGGCATCTTCATTTTTTTAACAACCATGAACTAAACTCTTCATTTAGAGTTTGATAAAACCAACACTAGAGAATATGGTTTAATTTATTTCAGTTATTTCTATGAGATTTTCCAATTCCGGATATTTGTGTTATATATTCTTAATGCTTTCAATTAATTGGTCACTAATTGAATGATTAGATGCTTGTCAATTTCGACGCTCCAAATATGGAAATTTAGGCGCGATCATGGAATAACACAACCTAGATTTTATAGGTTTCGAGAAAAAAGTATAGAATCTTTGAAGTGTGTTCCACTTAAGAACCATGAATTTAATAATTTCTAGATTTTAATTCAGAATAGAATTATTGGAATTGAAATATATGAATAATTTTTAATTGGTACTCGAAAGAGGGAGTAGAATTAAATTGGGATTCTTGCTTATAAACTTTGAAAAATAATTATATAATTGAGAATCATATTTCATAGTCAGGTGAAATCATAACCCTATGCTTTCTCATCTTGATTATTCTTCTCACTTGCATTCATTTGTTGAATTCATCACCACATTCATCATGTTAACTTAGTTAGAACCATTGATTCAAAATTTCATTCGTCAAGATAAAATAAGAGCTACACAATTATAGTACTTGGTAGAAATTGAATATCAATTGACATCCTAACTCCATTATTATATTTCAAAACTTGATACCGTACACTTGCAGTATAATTCCATTATATAAAACACATAACAAGGTTTTGACGCCGTTGCCCAAGATTGTTTTATTTGATTTTTACTAATATTATTACTAACTAGCTTTTGTTTTAATTTGGATTTCCTTATTTTGTTAATTTTGGCTACCCACCCAGATCTCTCTTCTGTTTGATATTTTTGTAGGTACTATTCAGTAGTACATGCATTGTTCTAACAATGGCAAGGAAGCCAAACAATTGCAATAAGTAATCTCGGCATGGATGATAATGATATGCTTGTAATATATATATATATATATATATATATATATATATATATATATTGTGGACTTAATTATGGGATACATTATACTGAGCACTATTTGTATACATGTACTGACTCTCGTAGGTTAAAGCTTTTGTGGTTATACAATATTTAAGATGTCAAAAATAAGCAATTAAAAAATTTGATGAAAACTACATGCTTGTGGGAGATTATGTATCTGTTGATTGGGACGAGGACATCATACCTATGGGAAATGGTCCTCCTCTGTTGAACGAGAAGGTACTTGAAAAATATTATAATGAACATGTCAAGTTGGATGATGGCAACATGTGTATGGGAGATGGGAGGTACTGGTTTGAATTTAAAAGGTAGGGATATAATCCACTAGAAAATGTTGAAAATAAAAAATGATCATTGCCCATAGATTTGGACGGGGAACCAACTATTCAACCCGAAGAAATATCATCTATTAAAGAAGAGCATAAAGAAAATGATGAACCAAATGAAGTAGCAATTAACGAAGATAAAACTAACTCACATTCTTTCGACTTCATTGATTGCCCAACAATTAAATTTGTGATTATGCCCGAGCAAGGGGAAGAAATCTACATAGTTGATTTTGAAATGTATGGAATAGGTAAGTCTTATTCTCTTGAAAGAGGCAATGTTAAAATATAGAGAATCAATGAAGAGTGGAGCAAAGTCAAAATAAGCAAAATGAGCAAGGCATCAAAAGCTTTCTTCAAAGTTCCATGATGCAGATTGCCAAAGTCAAGCTAATGACTATAAACAAGCGCTTCTTGGAAGGAAACCCAAGTTTTATATTTCTCTATTTCTTATTTTTAGATATTAGTTTATATTTTTATTAGTATTTTGTTAATGAGAGTTCTTTTCTTATAGGAAATATCAAGTTTGGGGGAGAAGCTATAATCAACATGCATCAAATCCATCATTGCATCACCATGACGCCAATAAAAATGAAGACAACCAACGTTTTCACTCAGGGAACTCCTCTTCCTTTTTCTCTAATTTCACATTGGGGGCAATGTTTAGTTTAAGATTGGGGTGAAATATTAATTGTCTAATTGTTTAGTTGTTTTTGTGTGAATTTTTTATTATTTTAATGAGTGCATTTGTGTGAGTGTTTAAAAAGTTGTTTTGCATGCTTGTGTGAATTAGATAGCCTTGTCGGTCATGATGTATATACTTCAGAACATGTATTAAGTTACGAATTATGAATAAGTTGTGTGTTTTGGGTTAAATTTTTGCTTATTCACGTGAAAAATACTTATGCATTTAAATTGATTGTAACATTGTACATGAATAGATTGAAATAGAGAACTTAGGTGTACAATCCCATAACCCATGATTCACTACATCCTTAACCTTATATAGCATAATTTGGAGTGTTTGAGCCGGTAAAACAAATTATGTGCATCTTGAAAAAAAATATTGGTGTGTAGTGTCTTTAACTTTCAAGTATGAATTAGGTGATGACCGTAAGCTAGGGATCTAGCCATTTTTAATTTTGCTTTTCTTATATAGAAAAAGAGCATTGTACTTGTTAACTCTATACCTCACATTGGCACCTTTTTTTACCCAAGTTATTAAGTCTATTGGAGTATCTCGAAACCTCTTACCCTTCGGCCTTTAAAACTGGGAAGTTATCAACTAAAAGCTTGTTATAGGGGTCAATAAGAGAAAAAAGGGTGATGTTGATCTTGAGCTAAAAAATATATAAATAAGCAAGTAATTGTACAACAGTGAAATAGTTATGGGGGCTTAGATAACTAGTGGGTTTGAAGCACTTGGTACAAGCTTGATTGTTGAAGCACTCGTGAATTGGAAGAATCATCACATGTATAATTTGTTGACATTGCTGGGTAGACTAAACCAAATTTGAAAGGTGTAAGAAATAAGAAATTGGAAATAAACTTTAGAATGCAACTTGGAAGAGATTAAAAGCAAACAAATTTATTCAACTTTTAAGGCCAGGAATTGGATCAACTTATGAATGTACAATGTTGCACTTAATTCTTCACACACTCACCCATTTACATTGAATAGGTGAAAATTCGGCTTTTACATTATAGTTTTGAAGTAGTTCATGAATGTGATATCATGGTTTCCCTCCTGAGCTATAAAGGCAACGTGTCTAACTAAACTTGTTCTACGTAAGTTCGTTTTTTAGTTTTATTTGTGTGATCGATAATCCAATTCATTTTTTTTTTTTGTGTTTACTAGAGAACTAGCAAAGTATTAAGTTTGGGGGTGTTTGATGAATATTTTTCACCTATCATATTAATGCTAGTTAATCTTGATATTTCGTTAGATTCTTAGAGTTTTAGAACGTTTTGATTTTTGTTTTCATGTTATTTTATAGTTTAGGTGAATTGGTGTAAATGGTGCAAAACTTCAGGAAAAGAGCAATATTGGCATGAATCAAGGAGAAATTGAAGCTGATTTGGTGAAACTTGATGATTGGAGGCAAAATTGAAAGAAAGAAACGAATAACGACGAAAAATGGTGAAATCCAAAGTTTAAGGACTCAATTGCAACTTTTCAATAGTTGATTCGGACCACAAAATCACTATTGAAGATATCTAGGATTCAATCGGATGCAATTACAAGTCAAAGAAGAATGAAACGTGATCAAAATATCTTCACAATTCTATTTTCATCTGCACAAGTATGTTCCATATTTTTAGCTCGAGATTGAGATCCATTTTTTACATAGTAAACGTTTGAAATTTAAAAATCTATTTGAAGTCCTTTGAGTTATTTTTCCAATGCACTTTGAATTGTTCTAATCGGATATCAGAAGAAAAAGTTATGATAACAATACTAAAAAATGCACAGTGCTAATTTTTATGCGAAAAGGGCATCGCATCGCCAGAAACTAGGCGCCTGAACTCCCAGTCTTGAAAAAAAATTGAAATGATGGGGCCGAGGTACCACTCTTTTGGCACTGGGGCGCCTCTAGAAGGGTGAAGGAGTTTTACTTCGTTTGGACTTCTTTTTCTTCCCACTCCGACTCCAGCTTCTCGTAGCACTTGAAGATCATATATATATATATATATCCATTGAGTGAACACTTCTAAACTACAATTCAACCGGGCAAGAAGGGGAAAATAAATCAAGAGATTAAGAAGAACATCAGGAAGGGGTTCTTCATCCTTTTATGTTATTAATCATTATTAGTAGAATTCTTTCTTCTACCATGAACGAAACTCTTCATTTAGGGTTTGATATAACCAAAACTTGAGAATATGGCATGAAATTTTACAATTCCGTTTATTTGTGTTATTTAATATTCTTAATGCTTTCAATTAATTGTCCAATAATTGAATGATTAGATGCTTGTCAATTTCGACACTATAGAGAGAAAAATTTGGGCGCGATCATGGAATAACACAGCCTAAATTTTATAAGTTCCAAGAGAAAGTATAGAATCTTTGAATCGTGTTCCACTTAAGAACCATGAATTTGATAAATTCTAATTGCAACTTTTCAATGTTGATTCGGACCACAAAATGACAATTGAAGATTGCTAAGGATTCAATCGGATGCAATTGGAAGTCAAAAAGGAGTGAAATATGATCAAAATATCTTCACAATTCAATTTTCATCCACACAATTGTAGTATTTGGTAGAAATTGAATATCAATCCCCGTGGGTTGAATATCCTAGCTCCATTATTATATTATAAAACTTGACATTGTGCACTTGCGGTAAGATTACGTTATATAAAACGTGTAACAGCTAACGTAATATATCAAGGGTCGGAAGTTGGTGTGAGGAGCACGTAGTTCAGGAGGGCCAAGGTGGTATGCCGGAGTTGGGATCTCGTACGAGGAACACGTAGTCCAGTAGGATGAAGTATGACTAAAGGAAAATATGGTTAGAGGGGACTAAGTGTTAGTCGTGTATGGAACATACTGTAAATTGTTTCATTTATAGCAGATTATTGACTAGCAAAGTGCCATGATTTTTTGATCATTTGTGAAGGGTTTTCTCTGTAATCAATTTGGTGTTCTGTATCGCTTTCGTAGTACAAATTGTGGTAATTCCGATTTGCCCTTTCTAGGGTCTCAAAACTAACTAGTTAATTGCATCTTTTAATTTCGATGTGCACGTTCTAGGGTCTAAACATTATGTGAATCGATTAAGAATCTCTATTAGTTTAGTTTTCAAGTGGTATCAGAGTCTTATTTGCGATCCTTGACACTAAGTGTCTAGATGAGTCGGTCATTATCTGTCCTTCCTTATTTTGATGGCAGTAATTACGCCTATTGGAAGGTTAGAATGAGAGATTTCCTCAAGTCTATCGATGAGCGGTGTTCGGAATGGTTGGACTTCCCTTAAAATAGAAGAATTTTTTTTGGATTTACGTGTAATATTATTTTATTGAAGAATATATGATTGAAAAAAAAAAGGAAAAATGCATTACAATTAAAATGGAACTGACACAAGGGCTAAATTTCAAAGGGGAAAGTCCCCTTGATAATTTTTTTGACAGACCAATAAATCGTCGATTATTGCCAAGATTACCATTGGAGATTAGTGACGAATTTATTAGTTATATCTAAATTGCCGATACAGTTATGGATCTTTCAGAACCTTATCAATATAGTTCAATTGTGATAATCTAAAAATATCCCGAGAACGATCCCGGTGTATCTGTATCTCTAACACAAAAGAGGCATTACTAAGATCTTTCATTTTAAAATTCCATGATAGAAATCTCTTAATTTCCAGCAATAAGCCTTATATCATTGCAGGCAAACAATATGTCATTAACACACAATACCTACCAGGAAGATATGCTTACTTCCACTGAACTTGTGATATACACAATCATTTATCTCAAAACCAAATGAGAAATTGTTTGATGAAATTTGTGATACCATTGACGGGAAGCCTATTTAAACCCATAGATGGATTTCTTTAGCCTTGTAATTTAGTGAAACCAAGTCTGCTAGAAACATACTAGTTTCGGCCTTATCGCCTTTTTCAAATCGTTTTTGAATTTCGTTTAAGAAATCCTCGGCAGTAGTTACCTTATCAGACATAGCACCCCTGAATGTTGCTGGAATTTCATGTTTCATGATCATAAGACTAATGTGGTTTGAAAGATCAGATTTATCCAAGTCCCGCTTTAATTGGTAGAACTTTTATCCATAAGAGTAGTAGGCTGTTCAGTACTTAACGCAAGGTCTAGATCCATGACGCCAAGAACGATACAAACGTTATCTTTCCAGCCCTTAAACTTTAGTTCAAGCACATGAATTAAAATGGTGTTGGTAGATATTACAGAAGTTGACGAATTAACAAAATAGGGAACTCAAACCTAATTAACATGTTCACATGAGAATCCATATTAAGCAATCAATAAATTCAAATAATGGTGGGTCCCATCACAAAGGACCAAGCATAATACTGACATTTAGTCTTTGGACATAAATATCAACTTGTAAGTGGTAATCTTGGTGCATTAATCAAATATTGACAATAAACCATATCAAATATTAAGTCTATCTTTGGACTTATTCAATGTTCACGTAAAAAGAAACTTTATAATTGTCACATATTTATTACCACCGGTGAATTTTCGCATGAATTACATACATACAACCTTCATAATATTTCAAATAAATTAATTTAGATAAAAGAGGTAACTTTGATAACATGTTTCAATTAATCTATTTTAGAAAATTAGTAATCCGAAATAAACTTAAAGTACGATGATTTGAAATTTTAATTGCTCGTTTACCCTTTTAATTTTAATTTTTCATTCATTTGTTTTAACAAAAAAAAAATGTGGACAGGAAACTAGCTCTGCCTAGGCAGTGCACTCAAGCAGTGCCGGCTAGCGCTAGTCGCGCTGCCATACTTCAGCCGCCGGGCGCCGCAGCACTTGGACATGGCACCTCAACACTACGGCTGCTGTTTTGAACCAGATTGTTTTCAAAAAATCCCAACAAATCCAAAATTTTGAATTTTAGGACTAGAAAATTCACATCCCAAATTGGAAAATCCAAATTATGGCTTTTAGCTCTAAAATTTTATCTTGAAAAATTCTGAATTTCGAAATTTATGGCTAAAATTCACATTCCAAATCAAAAGATTTCAAAATTCATTGAATGAATTTCAACCATAAAATTCTTCCTTCGGATTTTAATGGTTTAACATAGAGTTGACTCTAATACCACTTGATAGAATTTTATGAAATATTAAATTTCAAGAACTTTAAAACCTAAGTACTTTATTGTCAAAATCCTCCAT
Organism: Fraxinus platypoda; assembly: GCA_903798405.1. Lineage (NCBI taxonomy): Eukaryota > Viridiplantae > Streptophyta > Magnoliopsida > Lamiales > Oleaceae > Fraxinus > Fraxinus platypoda. Next base: position 16,167 of record CAIGRT010185693.1, on the reverse strand, counting down.
GTCAAATCACCAAGAGATTATTAAATGAAGACCATAACTTAAATCATTGGAAATGATTCTTTATTGTTGGATCTTGATTCCGGATCTTAATTAATGGCTTTTTTTATTCTTAAGTTCTTATTCTTGACTTTGGCTTCTTACTTCATAATCTTGATTGTCTCAATTCCCGCTTCTTGATTGGTAATTTCATGTTCTTGATTGTGGGTTTTGGATCTTCCTCTTTCCTCTTCAATATGTTTTCTTTTGTATTCACGTGTTGATGAGATAGCACAAAGAATGAGGATCGTATATGAATTGTAGACCATAACCCTATATATATTTTCATATATCTTTGGCCCAACGTCAAATACAACCCCAATAGATTCGATCTCTACACATATAATCAGACCCACAATTTATTTAGATGCCAAAGCCCACAACCTTAATTCTTTATTAGATCACTTTAATTGGGCGTAACCTTAAGATAGCCTTTAATACACACTTAATTACACATGTAAGCCCACATGACAAATTGAATCCCATGTACAAAAACCGTGAATTGCAAAATTTATTAAACATTCGCAGCATTTGTTTTATTTCGTGCTATAGCTAGTAAATAACATCTAATATAACTATGTTTGAAGACTAACGGAAGGAAAGAAAGAAACATGGAGAAGAATATGTTGTCACACGTGATATGCTTGTAAAATTTGTAATATTTTGGCAATTTTTTGTAGACAAAGATTGCCCCATTGAAACAAATAAGCGAACACCTGAGCTTCACAATCCTGAAAACAACCAGCCCTTTGATTGAGATCAAAAAATTTCTTCGAAAGGTTGGTAAATGGTAGCTTGCTTTTTTATTTTTTATCAAGTCCTTAAAGAGTCTGAATATCCTGTCTTTATTTACAAATATGTTTGGGATGACTTATTCCATGTTTATAAGCATGAGAGAGGAGGTGTCCTCCATAACTTTTTCTTTCTTCCACCTCACATACTTTTTCTCCATGTACAAGCTTTAAAATAAGTAAAGCCATTTGGCTAAACTTAAGTAAGTTATGGAAATAAGCTATTTTAACTAGTAAGTTTTATTTTCAAATCCTAAACCATTTTTTTTCTTAATGATGAAATATGTCCAAAATTTTTATAATTAAAATATTATTCAATCCATTTGTCTACATTTTTTACAAATTTTACAGACATAAGTTCTAGATAAAACGCAAATCATTTATATATTTTCTATTAGAATGCAGAAGTTGAGGAAGCTTAGGGACATCGAAGAAGGAAGCATTGAATTCTTAAAAATTTTCGATAGTATTGGGAAGATGACTCAAAATCAAGTTCTTTACTATTTTGCCCAACTAGATGTTAATTTAGTTTTTATGATTATATATATGTCCAAAATAACAAGAGGCAAATTGATGTGGTGTCATAACAAGTTAAACAAGATTAGTTTTGTAGACCAGAAAATATGCATAGATCATTTTTGCTCTTCCCATGTTAATATCTTGTATCAACTAAATTTTGCTAACTTTGCAAAACTTTTTTACTATTGTTATTCTCTTTTACTCATTTCATATGTGGCGGCAGATTACTCACGGTTAAGTGAATTATTGCGAGAAGGGAAATGATTGAGAGATAAAATGTTATTCAACTCAATTGATTGATGAATGAATATACAGACAATATAAATACAGAATTGAGCAAAAGGCGGGAAGAAAGAATAGGCAGGAAAATTAGTTACAACTGAAATTGACAAACTAAAAATATCTAATGCTCCAAAATCATCACAGCCATGTGATTGTTTGACAGCTAATTCCACCTTGGATTCCAGCTTGGATAATTCATTGGCTTTGATACTCCCCCTCAAGATGGACTATGGATATTTACTATAGCCATCTTGGACAGCAAATGGAGCAGCACAGGCACCGGTAAAGGCTTTGTGAAAATGTCTGCAAGCTGATGATTTGTTCGAACTGGCAGGAGTTTGATTGTTCCTTCATTGACTTTGTCTCTTACAAAATGACAATCTATTTCTATATGTTTAGTGCGTTCGTGAAATATAGGATTAGTTGCTATGTGGACTGTCGCCTGATTGTCACAGAAAATCAAAGCAGGCTCCTTGATCTCCACCTGAAAGTCACGAAGCAGTTGCTGCATCCATACAAGTTCACTGGCAGTAGAAGCCAAAGCTCGGTACTCAGCCTCTGCAGATGATCTTGATATGGTGGTCTGTTTCTTTGCCTTCCAGGATATCATCGAATCCCCAAGAAATACACAGAACCCAGTGACAGATCTTCTTGAGTCTAAGCATGCACCCCAATCAGAATCATCATAAGCTCGCAAATGAAGAAGTGAACCAGCTGAAAACAGGAGACCCTGGCCTGGGGTAGCTTTGATGTATTGTAGCAAATGATGGACTGCAGTTAAATGAGGTTTTCTGGGTTGTGAGACAAATTGACTTAGCTTGTGGACTGCAAATGTAATGTCTAGCTTGGATACAGTTAAGTATAATAAACGCCCAATTAACCTCCTATACATAGAAGCGTCTTCCAATAACTCTCCCTCAAAGGAGTTTAGACGAACTTTGGGATCCATTGGGACTACAGCTGGCTTGCAACCTAAAAACCTTGTGTCCTGCAGTAGTTGAAGAGCGTAGTGCCTCTGTGATAGGACAATGCCACGCTGGGATCTTGCAATTTCTAACCCAAGGAAAAACTTGAGGTTGCCAAGATCTTTAAGTTTAAAATGATTGTAAAGAAAAACCTTTAAATCATCAATAATTCCAGAATCTGATCCTGTGATAACTATGTCATCAACATACACCAATAAAGCTACAAATGTATTTCCTAATCCCATTGTGAAAAGTGAATAGTCAGAACGCGACTGATGAAAGCCATGAAGTAGAAGAGCATGTGAAAACTTTGAAAACCACTGACGGGAGGCCTGCTTTAAACCATAGATGGATTTATGCAGCCTACAAACCAAACGCTCCCCCTGTTTGCTAAAAGAAGATGAAGGTTTATATCCCAGAGGCAAGTCCATGTAAATTTCCTCAAAGAGATCACCGTGAAGGAAAGCATTGTTCACGTCTAATTGAACGAGATGCCAGTTATTTATGGCTGCAATAGTTAATAAGAGCTTCACTGTCACCATCTTGGCAACAGGAGAGAAGGTTTCCAAGAAGTCTAGTCCCTCTTGCTGAGTAAATCCTTTTGCAACTAAGCGTGCCTTGTGGCGTTCAACACTCCCATCAGATCTGTACTTGGTTTTATATACCCATTTGCAGCCTATAGTATGCTTTCCTTTTGGTAGAGCAGTAATGGACCAAGTTTTGTTTAGTTCCATAGCACTGAGTTCAGCAGTCATGGCCTCTCTCCAATGAGGTTCTTGTACTGCTTGATGATAAAACTGTGGTTCAAGAGCTGAGGATATGGCCAAGATGAAGTTTTTATGAGAAGGAGAAAGTTTCGAATAAGAAATATAGTGCTGTAAAGGATAATGATGAGGTGCTGGATTGATAGAAGACGAAGAATTGGATAAAAGCTTACAATGAAATTCCTGCAGGTAAGAGGGGACTTTGCTAGTTCTTAGAGACCTTCTGATAGCAGGAGGATGGGGATTATGATCTGAAGTTTCAGTAGGAACAGGATGATTATGTGACATATCATGAAAGGTATGGCTTGAAGTATCAGTAGAGTCAACATTTTGAGATGATACATTATCATGAATGGAACTATCATTGGTAAGATTGGTTGGAGGGACGTCAATAGGAATTATATCAGCAGGCATAGCAATGACCGGATTAGGTAATACAAGGTTGGGAAAAGAGTCAATAACGTCAGGGGATTTTGAGACAGGGTGAAAAGGAAAAATGTGTTCATGGAAAATTACGTTTCTCGATATAAAAATAGTTTTGGAAACGATATCATGTAGTCTATATCCTTTTATACCAGGATGATAACCAATGAAAACACATGATTTAGCTCGAGGATGAAATTTCAGCCGATGAGAGGTGATGGTAGATGCAAAGCATAGACTCCCAAAGACCCTTAGAAAGTTGTAATCTACTGGTATGTAATACAACAGGGTGAACGGTGGCTTATTTTGAAAGATGGGAGAAGGGGTGCGATTTATCAAGTAAGTAGCGGTTAGAACACAATCCCCCTAGAAAGAGATAGGAACTCGTGACTGGAAGAATAGGGCCCTTGCTACGTTAAGCAAATGCTGATGCTTTCGTTCGACAACTGAGTTCTGTTCAGGACATTCAGGACAAGAAAATTGATGAAGTACCCCCTTGTTACTGAAAAATTTGGTGAATCTCAATTCAGGTGCATTATCAGACCTGAAGGCTTTAATATTTTTGTGGAACTGAGTCTCAACAAGACTGAAAAACTTGGGAATGATATGAAGGACATCAGACTTCTGCTTCATCAAATAGACCCAAGTAAATCTAGTACAATCGTCAACAATTGTAAGAAAGAATTTATGGCCATCACGAGTGGGAGAACTATACGGACCCCATACATCACAATGGATAAGATCAAAGGGTTCAGCTGATAAGTGGTTGTTTGAAAAAAAAAAAAAGACTAACGCCTTTGTTTAGCTAATGGACAAATATAGCAAGGAGTAAAACTATTTCTGTTACTTGTGAAATGTAACTGATCTTTCAGCATTTCCAATCTCTTAAAGGATAAATGTCCCAATCTATGGTGCCAAACATCAGAGGTCACCTTATTTATTACAGAACAAATGTGACTAACAGACTTAAAAGAATTACAATCAACTTTCACTACATCAGTTTCAGCATTAATGATGTAAAGTCCATTGACCATATCAGCCCTGCCAATCATCCTCCAACTGCACAGATCCTGAATAGCACAATAATCAGTGAAAAATTTGACACTCATATCTGAGTCCTTGGTCAAAGAGCTAATAGATAACAGATTAAACTTGAACTGAGGCACAAACAGCACATCTTGAAGAATCAATTCAGAATTGAGCTCAACATTACCAATAAACTCAACAGATATTCTGATGTTATTAGGCAATGTGATATAGGCACCTTGTACTGCTTTTAATGTTTTGAAAGACTCTCGATTGAAACAAACATGGCTAGTTGCCCCGGAGTCTATAACCCAGTGTTTAGCAGAATTGATCATCTCATTACTCGAAATAGATAAGCATATACCTGATGCATTGTCTGATTTTGCAGGCTCATCTCCTAATTTTGCAGCAGCAAGATGTGTGCTCAACATATTCATCAAGTGTTTGTACTGGCCAGGATTCAAGGTTTGTACAAAATTTTCAACATTATCAGCAGATTGGCCTGTAAATGAATCAGAAATTTGGTTAGTCACAGCATTTGACTTATAACCAGATTGATTACTCCTTTGATTAGCTTTGTATCCAGGTGGATAGCCATGAAGTTTATAGCATTTGTCAACTACATGGCCTCCATATCCACAATAGGTGCAAATAGGTCTATCACTTTTCTGATTTTTGTTATAGGTTGTTGGCTTTCTATTATCAGTTTTGGCATAAAAGGCTAAGGAATCAGTCGTTCCAGCAGACAAACTCACGCCCCTTTGTTGTTCCTCTTGTGAGATCAGAGAAAACACTTTTTTAATTGGGGGAATCGGATCCATGAGCAATATTTGCCCCCTTACTTGAGAATAGGATTCGTTCAATCCCATTAAGAAAGATAAAACATACTCCATATGGTAATGCTCCATTAACTTCTTGTTTCCCTCACAGGTACACTTTCCACATGAGCAAGAAGGTCTATAATTGCTAAGCTCTTCCCATACAGTTTTCAGCTTAGTGAAATAAACACTAACTGACATTTGTCCCTGCATATGATTCATCAGGTCACGCCTTAGCTGAAAGATCCGAGGACCATTCCTCTGTTGAAATCGCTCCTTCAGATCAGTCCAGATTTCATGTGCAGACTCAGAGTAGATTATGCTTGCTGAAATACTTTTGACACAGAATTGAGGATCCATGAGATAACCATATTATTATTGCGGATCCAGGAATTGAAAATTTCAGAATTGTTTTCAGGCCGAGTGATGGAACCGTTTATGAAACCAACCTTGTTCTTCACTGATAATGCTATGAACATAGCACGACTCCATGAAATGTAATTCTCACCAGTCAGCTGCTGTGAGACAAGTATGAGACCAGGATTGTCAGAATGATGGAGAAAATACGGATTAGAACCATCTTCAGTGGCGGAATAGCTCATCGAAGAAGTCGAAATCTGAATTGGATCAGTTGCCATGATTAATCACCAAGAAAAGGAGAGCAACGTGAAGCTAGGAAGCAATTCGCTTTGATACCATATTGCGAGAAGGGAAATGATTGAGAGATAAAATGTTATTCAACTCAATTGATTGATGAATGAATATACACACAATATAAATACAGAATTGAGCAAAAGGCGGGAAGAAAGAATAGGCGGGAAAATTAGTTACAACTGAAATTGACAAACTAAAAATATCTAATGCTCCAAAATCATCACAGCCATGTGATCGTTTGAGAGCTAATTCCACCTTGGATTCCAGCTTGGATAATTCATTGGCTTTGATATGAATGTCTACTTTAAGTATGAAAAATTTCAAACACAAAATATATAATATTAAAGAAAAAAGAAAAAAAATAGAAAAATCATATTTTTTTCTCAAATAAGTGGGACCAGGGACCCTAATGGCCCAACCCCTCCGTCACTGTTCATGTACGTGCAATATTAGTGGAACACACTATTATATTTATTTCAGACTTGTATTTCACTTTCTTAAATATAATTAAGGCCGTCTCACAAATTGTATAGACAAAATGTATCACGATAAAATAAATACTCAACGCTCTCCATCAGAAATTAATGTATAGCAAAGATAAGAAAATATTTTTAAAAAATCCATAAAATGGGATACATTTGTAATGAATGAATAGACACCAATACAATGGTTAATTATCAAATGAAAACATGAAAACATTTATGAGTAAATAGAAACCATTAAATTGTAGTACAATAATATATTTATTTATTTACCCTTTTAGTTTATACAAGTTTTTTTTATAATTTTCAACTATACCAATATTTTTCTATCGAGATGTATCATAAAAATTAAAAAAGAGAGAATTTCTTTTTTCTTTGGGAGTTTAATGCAACAGCAAATAAATTGTCGAGATTCAATACTAATAAAGTGAAAATTCGAATGGGATTCGAAACCAAGCCCCATTGGACCAGTACCTAAATGTGGCGCCTTAGATCAACACGGCCATAATATTCTCGAAATGTTTAAAAAAAAAAGTGAATCGAGTGTTTATAAACAAGAGTAAAAAAAAATTATGTATATAGTATACATACTTTTAACTAAACTGATATCAAGTGAAGTTCAACATCAGTAGCCACAGTTTTAGGCACAATATTTTGAAATTTTAAGCATTTATATTATATGCAATTCACGTTTTACGGTCTTGTTAATTTTTTATTTTATTTTTTCTCATCATGCACTACAAAAAATGGGCTCTACCGACCACGGATTCAGCAACCAATCAAAAATAGTTGCTATAAGACACTATTACCGACCACAAAATGGTTGGTAAAAGTTTTGGTCCGTTAATAGTGGACTAATTTTTATGATCTTCAGCGACCAATTTTTTGGTCGCTGATACACCATACATTTGGTTGGTTGCTAAAGATTAGGGCAGGAATCAGTGACCATACATTCGGTTGGTTGCTAAAGATTAGGGCGGGAAAAAGAGACGCCTTTTTCGCTGTCCTCATATTTCAGAACCACACCTCCAATCAGGGACGGATCCAGGATCGAGGTAAGGGGGGGCTAATACGTAAAAAAAAAAAAAAATTTACACATGAATTTATTTATTTTTACATAAAAAACCTTTTTTTTCTACCTAAAAAAAATTCAGCTCCCATAAGACAAACAAACCATAATAATTATCATAGAACAAATATGATTTTTTCCATAAATAATACCAAATTGACCAAATACAAATTCCGTAACTTTTTTTAGTATAAAAACTCTACTTCTTCCTATTTAGCCNTTTTTTGGGGGGGGAGGGGGGGCTACAGCCCCCCCCCTAAATCCGTCTCTGCCTCCAATGATCGCTTTTGCATCAGCGACCATACATTCGGTTGGTTGCTAAAAAGATTAGGGCGGGAAAAAGAGACGCATTTTTCGCTGTCGTCATATTTCAGAGACCACGCCTCCAATGGTCGCTGAACCACCTGGCGAGAATTCCCACACATTCGCCTGGTTGTTTTAGCAACCAACGGATGGTCCCTGAAACACCTATTAGGAGAATGACTCGCATTTTTTGGTTGTTTTAGCAACAAATGGATGTGGTAGCTGAATATGTAAAAACTACAGTGACCAAAGTTTTGCCGCTGCTCAGCGACCAATCCTCCAATGGTGGCAGAAATACATGGTGGGAAAAATCCTACTTATTTTCTTGATTCTTTCAGCGACCAACAATGTGGTTGCGAAACATTACGCCACCACAGCAACCACTGTTTGGTTGCTGGTACTAGTTTTCTGCAACCAATAGTTTTTTGGTAGTTAAAACACTTGGTGCAATAAAAATTCTACGTTTCCTTTCAATTGTCAATGGCATTTGTTAGCAACCAAAGTAATGATACCACATTATTAAAATTGGATTTTCCAGTGACCAATAGCAGTGGTCACTAAATATTACACCACTCAATGGTACTAGTTGTTTGGGACCACCTGTTATAATAAATCGATGACATTTTCATGAGATATGACGGCGTTATAGGAGAACTCCTAAATTGTATTTTTGAAAAGATAGTTAGACCAATTTAATAGGTGATCTAAGTTTCGAATTTTAAATACGTTATGCATATATGAATTATAGGATTACTCTAATTTTTTGTTATTTTTTGTCCAAGTTAGAATCTTCATGTTTAATGTCCAAGTTTCAAATTTTAGATTTAATATACTTTTTCGTGCTCTATATATGTTGTTTAAAACTAAACCTAAGCTGAAATTTTTGTGATGTCAACTTCCCGTTAGACACTCTAAAAATAATTCTTCTCTCTCTTGGTGGGGCTTTTCTTCCATCATGGCTGAGCCGCCCGGCTATAGGAAAGATCTTACACCACCCAATTCGAATAATCAGATCTCCTCCCCCACTATTCCAATCTCATATGCAGCTGCTGTATCTTCTTCTCTAATACGCCATGATCTCTCCTCTATTCCTGTGATGGATGTTGCTGTATCATTAAGACAGCCACAATGGAAGGAAGGGAAACATGCTGTGGTATTTCCCCACTTGAATTACAACGATCTGAAGCACCGCTTCAATATGCTCTTATTGCCAAATCATCAAAATCTCGCCCTCGAATGGATATTATTCGACATCATATTAGCACCAAATGGGGGTTGTCGGCTGTTCCAATTATCAGTTTCATTGATAGGCGCCATGTTCTGATTAAGCTTCAAAATTTCTCAAAAACCTGGACGCGTGACTTACACTCTATTGAAGGTTCTCTGTTTCAGTTATTTAAATGGTCAAGGGATTTTAACGCAAAAGAGGAGTCCCCAGTCACTCAGGTTTGGATTAGATTGCCTCTTCTTCCATTAAATTTCAGCATACCTTCTTATCTGCAAGCTATTGTGAGACCAGTTGGTAAATATTTGGACTCAGATCTTCCAACAATCACTTTTACAAGACCCAGTTATGCCAGAGTATGCATAAAAATTGATATTTCAGTTACAAGGGAGGATGTCATCTGGATTGGCTCAGATAATGGTGAAGGGTTCTGGCAAGAGGTGGTATATGAGAGATCTCCTAAGTACTGTGTTCATTGTCGACTACATGGTCATGAGAAGGTTAATTGTAATCGATTGAACAAACAACATTATAATGTGTTAGGTTCCAAACAAAAAGATTCTATAAAGGGTACCTCTGTTCCACCTGATGATATGAGTAATTTGAAAGTGGATACTCTAGCAGAAGGGGAAAGGAACAGAATTTGAAAGCTGCAAATGATAATGGAAAAGATGTTATAGTTGTAGTGAGTCCGAAACGTCCAGTTGCATCTGTCAATATTGAAAATTTGACTTGTAGTCCCATGAGAGATGGATTTGTTGGGAATGATGAAGACAGGAAAATAAGTTACTTACAGATAATGATACAATTATTGAAGAGCAAAAATCAGGTTGAGGTCAATGACACAGGCGACAGTAACACAGGCGGTAGGAGTTTTAATAAGGATTCAAGAGAGGAAGCATTAGTTGTAGAATCAGAAACTTCTCTAGATGGGGATTTTCTTCTAGTAAAAAGGAGGTCTTTTGGCTTCACCTCAAAGCATAATTCCCACTCGAGAAATTGATGGCATTCCTATAGGTAACTCCTTTGATGTATTAGTTGATACTTTAAATTTGGAGGCCCCATGGTGGACTGGTGGTGATCAGAATTTATGACATGAGAAGGATGAGATTTACCACTCTGATTCAGATACACCAAATATTAGAGCCAATAATAGACACAATAGGAAGCTCGGTTCTATCTCTGACCTGCTGGTCAGAGATACTCCTAAACAATATATCTGATGAGTGCATTCCTTGTTTGGAATACAAAGGGGGTTGGTAATGCAACAACAACCCGCCACCTTAAATTAATTTTTCGAAAGTACAATATAGCTTTTCTGGCCATTCTTGAACCTATGATACCTCTTGATCAAGCTCCTCATTCTCCCAAAAAGCTTGGCCTCTCCCAGGTTTGTTATAATAAAAGTGAAGGAGGAAAGGTTTGGCTGTGTTTACGTTGTAATCACAGCTTTACCTTGTTAGGAGCTACAAATCAATTTATGGCCATCATTTTGCATTGGAAGGGAGTCACTGTAGTGTTGGTAGTTGTTTATGCTAAGTGCAATTAATTGATGCGGAGATCTCTTTAGTCCTCACTTACGCCAATTTTATCTACTAATTTACCTGTCATGTTGGTAGGGAATTTTAATATAGTGAAAGCTGATGAAGAGAAACTTGGAGGTGGTCCGGTTACACGAGCTGCTAAGCAAGAATTTGTACAATTTATAGATACAAATTCATTGTATGATGTTCCTTTCACAGGCTCTCAATTTACATGGCATCGTAACAGGAATGGCTTATTATTATGGGAAAGGCTTGATAGGGCTCTTATCAATCATAATTGGATGGTTGCTTTTCCAGACTCTATGGTTTTACATCTTGAGCGTAACCATTCTGATCATGTACCCCTTCTTCTTCACACAGAGGAAGAAAATAACAGGGGGCCTACAAGTTTACGATTTCAAAAGATGTGTTCAGCACTCTGCTTTTATTCCTATGGCTACAGAATCCTGGACGAGACCTTGCTCCCTTTTTGGTATAGCTCGGGTTTCTTATAAATTTAAGAGATTAAAGGCTGATTTAAAGCTCTGGAACAAAGTCGTCTTTGGGATTATTTTTCAAAAAATTAATGAAACTCGTGATAAAATTCTTATACTAGAGAACAACGTACAAACTTATCAAACTTTGGATGCTAATCTCACAGCTTTAAAGGGAGATTTAGATAGACTTTTGCTGCAAGAGGAGATTTATAAGCGGCAATAGTCACGGGTTAAGTGGTTTTCCTATGGGGATAAGAACACAGCTTTCTTTCATGCTTCTGCTAGGCTAAAGAGACCGAAAGCTATGCTACATAGTATTACTACAGAGGCTGGTGTTCTCACTTACCAAGAACAAATGCTGGAAGCTGCTACTGATTTTTTTAAAAACCATCTCAAAGTCGAGGGTACTACTACAACAAAATATAGGGAGATGACATCTCTTATACCATGATTAGTTACTAATTCTGATAATGACATGTTCTTGAAGGAGTTTCTGAGGTAGAAGTTCTTGCTGCAGTTAAAGCTAAACCTGAAGATTCTGCTCCGGGACCTGATGGTTTTACTTCATCTATTTTTTTCCACGCTTGGCCTATGGTAGCTGAAGATGTAGTAGCGGGAGTTCAAGAATTTTTTAGGGGAAAAGAACTGAATGATGCTTTGAGGGCTTCTATCATTGCTTTGGTGCCTAAGTCAGAAGATCCTAAGACTTTTCAGGATTATAGACTTATAAGTTTGTGTTGGGTATTTTACAAAATTATATCCAAAGTGGTCGCTAACTGTTTGATTTTGATTTTACCTAAATTAATTTCAATGAATCGAGGAGGCTTTGTTACTGGTAGGATGATATGTGAGAATGTTTCACTGGCTCAGGAGTTAGTTCATAATCTAAATAAGCGTTCCCGAGGTGCTAATATGATAATGAAAATGGACATGGCAAAGGCTTTCGATAGGGTCTCTTGGGACTACTTGTTAGAAGTGCTGAGGGCGTTTGGATTTGCAGATTCTTGGGTATCTCTTATTAAGAATGCTATTACTTCGCCATGGTTTTCACTTAAAATTAATGGTGTATTAGCTGGTTTTTTCACTCCATCTCGTGGACTTAGGCAAGGCGACCCATTATCACCGTTGTTATTTATTCTCAGTGAAGAACCACTTAGTAGGGGCCTAACAAAGCTTCTGGCAGATGGCAAACTAGCTCTTTATCAGGTTCCTTCTACATGTTCTCTTATATCACATCTTCTCTATGATTTCTTGGTGTTTACTAATGGGACTCGATGTAGCCTTAATAATTTAATGGGATTTCTTCGACATTATGAAGTTGTATCTGGGCAGTTAATTAATGTGGGTAAGAGTTCTTTTATAGTCCACAAATGTGTTGCAACTTCTAGAAAGCGTATCATTGCATCTACAACAGGTTTCAAAGAAAATTCCCTCCCTTTTACGTATCTTGGATCACCTCTTCATTACGGCAAACCTGTTTCTTCAATGTTCACCCCCATGCTTGATAAAATCAGGAAAAAATTAGAGTGATGGAAAGGAAAGCTTATAACCATAGGTGGAAAGCTCACTTTATTCAAGTCAGTATTAAGTTACATACCTATCTATTTATTTTTTGTGGTCACACCTCCCATAGAAGTCGTTAAACAGATTCATGCTCTTTTTGCCAACTTCTTTTGGGGAGAATTAGAAGAGGGTATTAAACGCCATTGGGTTTCTTGGAAAAACATATGTTTTCCACAAAAGGAAGGAGGTTTGGGTATTCGTAGTCTTTTTGATGTGATCCAGTCGCTTCAGTGCAAAATAGCATGGAGAATAATTACATCTCACTCATTTTGGACAGATTTCATGCGACAAAAGTATCTCAGTCATCACCTAGACTTTGCCAACTTTTCTGCAAGTATTAAAGATTCATCATTTTGGAAACATATTTCACATCTTTTTCCATTCATTTTAGAACATAGCAGATGGCTGATCCGCGATGGTAGTGTTCTATTTTGGTATGACAATTTGAGGGGTTCGGGTACTTTGGAAACACTTGGTTGGACAATCAACACCCTAAATTTAAGACTTCATGATGTAGTTTTAAATGGCAAATGGAACCTGGATAAACTTTTTTATTTGGGTGGTTTGCCTTTAGTGGAGGAAATTCAAAGTTCCCAAGTCCCACTTCGCAGTGGTATAGATGAATTAATTTGGTACCCTTGCAGCAATGGTTTATTTTCTACAAGCTTAGCTTGGTCTCTTCTCAGAACTACTAGACTTTCATCTCTAAGATCATTTGAAAATCTACCATGCCATTAAAAATTTCAATTTTTTGTTTGTGCCTTTGGCATAATGTGGTTCCTGTGGGTGAAGTGGTTTGGCATTGTGGAGTTCCTATTGTCTCCAAGTGTCAATGCTGTTCACATGGTTATGTAGAAATAATAGATCATGTTTTCAAAAACCAGTTCTATTGCTTTTCAAGCATGCAATATTTTGGAAAATTATTTGGAGTTAGAATTCCTGCTAATATTTCTTGGCGGCCTACCATGTTATTTTGGAATGCTCATTTTGGTAGGTCCACGTAAGAACATCTTGTAACTTTCCTTATTCCACCACTTTTTTCTTGGGAGCTTTGGTTGGCCATAAATTCTGCAAGATTTAAGGATGAGGCTGTAAACTTGCACAATATTTGTGCTAAAGTAAAACGTTGGCTACACGAATTGAATGGTATGCTAAAACCAAAGAAATTGTCTCTTTCTTCCTATTATTCACAGGCGCTATACATCCCTATGGTGCCAATACGAGTCAAAGCTCCATTTTTTGTAAAATGGTCCCCTCCACAACATGGTTGTTATAAACTAAATATTGATGGTGCTAGTACTGGAAATCCAGGCCTGGATGGTTGCGGTGGATTGCTTCGGGATTGGCAAGGAGAGGTAATTTTTGGGTTCTATCATTCTCTTGGGGTTGGTACTAACAGTTTAGCGGAGGTATCAGCTCTTAAGATAGGCCTTGTCATAGACATGATTGCTATAGAAATAGATTCTAATGTGGTGGTTCATTGGTTTCATCATCATGTTAACATGCCTTGGTCTGTTCGACTAATTTGGGAAGATATTTTGGAGCTTGCTCATGTTATATCTATTGATATATCACATATTTATCGAGAAGCAAACCAGGTGGCAGATTCTTTAGCGCATTTTGGATTTCAAGGTCGTTCAGATTTCTTAGAATCAATTTCTAGTTTCCTTGTTTATACAATTGGTTGCATTCGTTTAGATAAATATAATTTGCCTTCTTTTTTCTTTTCACAGTTGTAACCATGGTTTTCCTCCGCCACAAGTGAGGGTCTACCAATAAAACTCTGAAAAAAATGTTGTTTAAAAGTATTCTACCATGAAATAAACACGCCGTCCTTTTCTAGTTGATTTCAGTTAGCTGAAATTTGAACCGAACCACGAAAATACAAAACGAAATAGATCGAGACCATGTTTCGTTATCGATTCTTTTGATTCCAATTAGCGGTTCGTGCTTGGGCCAAAATCAATTAACTACAAAAAAATTTCAGGATGAATCCATTTTAACAGCAATACAACATCTTGGTTAAAAAGGAAAAAGAAAAATAGCAGTACAACATAGTGAATCTCATCTTCTATCTATTTTAATACATTGTAAAGATGAAAGATTTGAATCTTGATATGAGGTGACAAACTCAAATAGAGTGACGATGAAGACAAATAGAAACAAGAGGCGACTCTAGTTTAAGTGCTAAGATTCTTCTTCATCTTCCTTTTGAAGAGAGGCAGGGACTTTAGTTTCAATTTTTTGATTTTGTAGTCGTGTTTATTTAATTAAGTTACACATTAATGTTTATAACTTTAAAACGGTTGAATAAATAAAAAAAATTACCAATTCAGTTTGGGAAGAGTCTTATGTGGTTGGTTGTATAGGCGACAACCCAACCCAATATAATCCGACAACTCGACTATTGATATCTACCTGATCAAATTGTATTATGAATGGAAATGGATCAAATCACAATCCAACAAAAATGACCCTTTGCAACTAACAAAACTAGACACCCTAATATTCATAATTATTCCTAAATAAATGGAATTAAATTTGAATTTATTAAAGAAAACAAAAATAATCCAGAATATGGGAAAACGGGACCTAAAGGATCAAATTTGAACAAAAATAATCCAGAATATGGGAAAACGGGACCTAAAGGATCAAATTTGGCCCAAATTTGTCGAACATCAAGGCATGCAAAGTACTTAGTTTTGCTTATTGGGAATTTACCACTGCCGCTGCATCTTAACCAACCATAGTTGGCTGTCGCAGTGTTCGATAAAATCTCTGGTTAATTAATCTAATGATGATTATGATGGATGTTTAATTGTCTAATATTTTAAAATACATCACAACTTTATTAGACAATGGATGTTTAATTTATTTGTGCTATTGAATATTATTAGAATTTTTATAATCAGTTATTGAGCTCTTGGTATTTGGGTTTTTATATTTTAAATAAAATGATTTTTTTGTTTAATACTCTATTTTATTCAACGTAATAAATACTAAATGGAATGTAACATGTCTAAATAGAACTTCCTTGCTGGACACACACACACACACACACACACACATATATATATATATTGTTATGAAAAGATAGAAAACGATAAGAGAGAATAAAAGTCAATAGACTTATATGTGTATTATAATGAGAACCAAATCCCTATATTTATAAGGTAGGATTATGGATATAATGGTAATAATTTATAGGGCTGCAGGGGTACAATTGT